>JAHWXV010326624.1:0-12792 GCA_024586415.1 Phrixothrix hirtus
GGGGGGGGGGGGGTCTGAGACATTACTAGTGTGTTGTTCTTTGACAAAAATTCACAAATAAGTAGTGAAGCGCGAGCTGGTGCGCTGTTTTTCGGGTCACTTTTTGTAGTTGCTTCACTTACACGGTATAAAAATTCCAGCTATTATTCTTCATTAACTGTGCAACCAGTGGAAGAATCGGTAATGGTTAATTTGATCGAACTTGACTGTTCAGAAACCACCCATTGATATGATTGAATCTTTGTTTCGATGTCATACCAATCCAAACGCACTTAGTTAGTTGTTATGACGCATTGGAGCAATTTTCGGTTGTCAGCGACTTCATTTAACAACGCCTCAACAGGATGCTGTTTTTTGGAAATTTAACAATTTGGTTGCGACTCATTTGGGGGACAAAGTTCTTCAGTAACTTCGATGATTAAGAACAATGTTCGTTTTCACAGCCCCTTTTGGAACGTTTGTACCACTCATAAACACTTGCTTCTTCCATAGTATACTAGCCAAAACCCCTTTCCAATATTTCTGCCACAATTTTATTCAATTCCTAACGCAATATTTAATGCAAATCCTTTTTTCATCATTTTTGACATAAAAAACGATTAAGCACATCACATGCCTGTCACAACTTAATTATGTATCTCATACGTCTGCACATTGACGCACACGTCATAACAAACGGTTTCAATCAGATATTTAATCAAACCTGATTTAACTGTAAAATAAGTAGCTCGTGTTTACGATAATGAATATTAATCATTCCTTAACAAAAAGTAAAGGTTATGCAAACACATTAAACATTATCTAATATTACCTAATGTAACAGTTTATAATAATTAAAATTCATCTAGACTGTCACTTTTAATTAAAATGAGTTACTATTCTCGTACAACCTTGATTACCAGTCGTATAACATTGACCTTCCTCTAGCTTAACCTATAATTAGGACATGCTCTAAACCACGGAAGCAGTAACTATCAATTTCAATTACAAGAGAAAGTATTTGGGAATGTAGATGTCATGATTACGTTAGGCATAATGATGCAGTGAAAGTGATATATAATTGTTTTAATTCTCCATCTAAAAGTTAGCTTAAGTTCCTGTACTTTTATTCAAGTATACTGTGAGCTTTTATAGAACAGAACCTTTTACGTATTCTTGGCTAAAATACAAGAGGTCGTGGATTAATTCTAAGAAAAAGAAAGGCCAGGCCTTATCAAAATTTATGACACGAATATTATTAGATAAGGGTTTTGGAAGTTAAATTTTTAACTACGCAATTAAAATATTATAATGATACTGTCATGAGGTGACACCCAAACTTGATAAACGTCAATGAAGAATTTGGTTAATGGCTTGAAAATTATTTTCAGATAATTATCCATGTATTGAAGTTTGACAAAATAAATTTCAATGAGGAAGTGTTTTGCGTAGGAAATATTTCAAATTTAATGTTCATATAAGTATCTAAATGCAATTTTGTAATACCTTGTATACTGGTTTGTAGTTTTGTTACATTTTAACTCAAGAAACAGAAAAAAATTAAAATGATGCAAAGTGCATTTTGTAACACATCACTAGTCGATTAAAGTTATCGTCTTAAAAGATAAATATTTATAATAGCTTTAGTAGCGTGCTGACCTGTTTTAAATTTTCAAAATTAAATAATTTTAGTTTTTTTTTATAAATTATACCATAAATTATTTTAAAAATCAATTTTTGAATTATATGTGATTTTTTTAGTCGAATATTTGAAACTGACGTTTCTGAATTTCAATTGTTATCGCATTTTGTTAAAACAAAGCATTGCTCGAAAAATATTTGATTAAATCGTAGCTAACTACCCTCTTGAGTAAAATACAAAAAAGCCACTCACCGATTTCGAATATTGTCTAAATAATCAGCAATGTAGTCTATCATTGCTTTTCCAAATTCTCGAAAATCATTGGAATCCATGTTGAAAACACACTTTACCAAAAATAAAAATTAAAAACTAGTAGGATTTAGTTTCGAATATTCACTCGAGAAAGTTGAAGGTTTTCCCGAGCTGGCTAAGACGCGGCAGCGTTAACGGATAGATTGACAGTAACCCAATAACAATACATTTCTTGTATATATATATGTACACTGATTCTGGAATATACAAGAAATGGGATGCAGTGCCGATAGCGTTTCCATTTGAAAGTAAACTGGAATTACAAATAATGGCGTTTCATCGAAAAAAGACCTATTAGTGCTGTTTTCAAGGATAAGTTGCATAACAAAGGCAAGAGGGGACCCTACTTATTATTTAAGATAAATAAAAATTAAGAAAAATTTATAAAGGATTGGTATTCTTAGCACTGTACGAGTTTAGATGTTAAATGTTATAAATAAATTATTTTGAATAGGTGACGTTAGGCGTGTGCTGTTTAACTTTTTGAGCAATCTCTGAATATTTATAAAGTTTTTTTAATTTTTATTTTTCTAGCAACCGAAGATGTTTTAATTAGGAGAATACCTAATAAATTTTCTAAAACTTTGTAACTTACCTTGTTTAATATTGTACAACTTTACATAAAAGTAGGATTTTGGTATATTATTTTCCCGCTGTTGTCCGGTCAGCTAAAAAAAGACTGATTAATAATTTATACGTACGCATTTTATTTAACATAAATTTGTTAACGCCAAACGCTGGTTTGTTTTATTAAGTTAATTCTTTTTATCCCCATCGCTTCAATTGTAGGTATTCGAACATCCAGCAAGGATTTATAACACAGGACATATCTGAAAATCAAGCTCAGGCCCGGCTGGGTTCGAACCCAAGTTATTCACGCTGACTCACTTGAGATAAAGATTTACTAATTTAAAACTTTTAATGAAAATGAAGTTGTATATGGACGTACGTTAATAAAACGGCAGGAACTTGGATAACATGGAAAAGAAAAGCGAAACCTTTTAGTGGCTGAAAGATTACCGATACTCTTGTGAGATATTTGCTTAGTCCTTCTACACCACACCCATCGTGAGCTTTGTTCTTAAAAAATTCCCCAAACATCACTCTTATACGTCTTTATCGTGCTCAGAAAATGATCCAAAAACAAATTCTTTGAAAAGATCCATTCATGATGCTTGCTAGCATAAATATTTCCAAATATTTAATGTTGATGTTGAAATCTATCAGTTTAGAACGCAAACCATATTTTGGCCCAATTTGGGCTTAATTTTTTACAGGCGAAAGTATTACAAGATTATAGGACGATCGTGTAGCATTATTTTAACACTGCTACAAAACACCTGGCCGCCTGATTTACATTTTATAAAATTATATCAGGAACAATATCTTTATAATGTCGGTGGCTAAGACCGCGATTAAAGACGCGCCTTTAAACTCGGCTATACTTGGTAATTTTTTTTAGAATAATGAAGAAAAATCGTGGTGTGTTAAAAATTCCTGTTGGAATTGGAACATCTGTAGGATGAGCTAAATCCTTGCAGGGCTGAGAAAATAACCATAGACAAGAAAGCACAAGATCTTTTAATCTATTTCTAAGAGAACTCACTCTAGAAAGCTGCCATTATTAAAAGTACACATTTTCACAACACTGGTGCCATAAGTGCATGGCAGATGCTATCGGTACTTTAGGATCTATCGTGAGTACAGGAAAATCTCTAATGCAACAGCAGAACGATTTGAAAATCTGCAAACACCAAGAGTGTTCTCTAGAGTAAAAAAGGCCAAAATCGCTAGGTGCAAAGTTTAGGAATGCGTAGCATAATGAATCACCTAAAATTTGTATTCAAAATTTAAACCTTCCGCATTTTCAGGTCGCCATGCCGGGTGGTGTGCACAAATCTAACGGAATCATAGTCAATTGATGGTCTTCCATGATCATTTGTTCCATTCACATAATCATGTTGACATGTACTTAGTCGAGGTCCCATCGGTTGTCATAAAGGCGTTTGGCGTTACCCCCTACGATGATGCTGATGTCCCGCTAGCTTCTCCGAGGGGGCGGAGTCCGCGACAAATTCCGCCAGCACGTCCACGCTTTAAGGAAAACGCTGGAATTATATACAAAGGTTTAAAGTTTAGGGGGGGGGGGCATTTCTCCTTGTTGGCCATATTCTGAATTGAACTGTCCTTCGGAACGGTTTCGTGACCTATAACTGCGTTGTGCCAGATTTGCCTCTTACTGGGCCCCAAATATTAATATAAATTAATACCGTGGTTAGAGGGGGGTACCTTAGCTAACACATATCCCCTGAAATACAAGGTAATCACAGTTTACTTACTATAAGTTCAAAATGAAGGTCTAATTGGGTAATAACTATTTATCTATGTCTAAACTGTTGCAGTTAAACTTGTTACAGTTGTTGCGGTATGACTACTAGAATTTGGCCAGCCCTGAAAGTGTTGCAACCTCTCGTAGGTATTCTTAATGTGCCAAACACCACGTTTACACGGGATCTATATTTTTTCTACCTTCGTTGGGTGTATCCCCGCGCTCTTCCCTTTAAGCCTAGGAGTAAACATGCTAACTACTACACCGCCGAGGCTGGCAGATGGTGCAGTCGCAGAGGTTTTCAAGATGTTTATGAATCACTCGATTTATTCGTATTTTGTATTCTGTAACGGGTTGATTACGAAGTAATCTACCACTTGTTTTGACAATATCAATAGTAGTTAAAGTTGAAGTTATAAGAATTCGAGCGCAACTTCTCCATATATCGAAACTCAAAGTTCGAAAATTTTTAACCTTGGGGATTATTAAAAAAGTACCCATTAGCGATTTATTACTATACCCTTACATTAAAAAAAAATTGATGCGACCAGATAACTATGACCAGTTCCGCTGCAACTGTTATCGGGTGCAGACGTGTTCCTTGGCAATTGTACTGCTTGAGCTCTATTGTGCTGTACCTTAGGCCCCTTCTACTTGTAGCGGTGGGTCGGGTGCAGTACAAGCAACCTTCAAATATTGCGAATAGTGTTTGTTAGTATTTTCAAGTGCTTTCGCGATGGCCCACGCATGGTATAGCCCCGCTGAACTAGAAAGACGCCGACTACGGTATCCTAACGCTGCCACCTCCGCCGCTTCCACAGGTACGGTATCTAAACGCACAGCGGAAGGAAGTGCATGTACGATCGCTCCACCAACGCCTATGGATGCAGCCGCTGAAGCAGCCGTATCTGCAAAAGTCAACGAGCTCCTGGCCCAAATACATTAGCTACAGGAGCAAAATAAGTTAGTGCGCGAAACCATCAGAAACAAGTTCACTCTCTCGTCTGGACCAACAGCGGCAAACCACAACGACGCAAAAAACGATGCCCACTCCCTCCTTACAGATATGGGGTACTCTTCCGACAAGTAGGAAAACGCCAAAAATGCCACAGCTCCAGCTTTCGATAACTTCACAGAAGTTAAAGGAAGAAAGCGGAAATCACCAAGAACGAAGACAGAAGCGTGCGGTCCAGCAACAAAGGTGCCGATGCCTACACAAAACAGATTCGACGCGCTCAGCGATATGGAAGCTGAGCAGCAAGAAGCAGACAAGATCAAGAAGACGACGACCAGCAACACCACTGCCGCCAAGAAACCACGTAGTAAGGTGCCTCCTGTGGTAATCAGGAGGAAGAAAAACTGACCAAAAATTGTGCGAGACCTAGAGGAACTCGGTATCCAAGTCACCAGGGCGAAGAGCGTCACTCAGGGGATAACGGTGCAGCTTACGAGTGATGCCGACCATCGAGGCATCACTAAGTACTTAGCGAAATACAACATCCCTTACCGCACATTCCAGCTTGCCAGCGAGAAGACGTTAAGGGTAGCCCTCCGATGACTACCAGAAACTATACCAAGAGATCAAAGAAGATCTCCAACGACAAAGGCTCCCTGTAATCTCCGTGAGGATTCGGAGAGGAAGGGAGCGAACGCCGATGCCATTCTGTTACGTAGAGCTAGAAAAGAACAATCAAAGCAAAAACATCTACACCATCAGAGACGTCCTTCACCTTGCCGTTACCATGGAGGCACCGAAGAAGAAGCGCGGAACCATCCAATGCCACAGGTGTCAGCTCTTTGGTCGCACTCAACGCTGCTGCAGAATTGAACCTCGCTGTGTCAAGTGCGGTAACGGATACATCACTTTGACGTGCGAAAAAGACAAAAATACGCCGGAAACTTGTCCGAACTGCCATAGTGACTTATACCGGTAACTACAAGGGATGTCCGCGATTCCCTAAATTAACCCGACATGTGAGTGCGCCGGTAAACAGTAGTGCGTCATACGCGAAAATGCTAAGATCCGGCGCATCCCAGCAACACAAGGACCAACGAGCAGAAGCACCAACAGGTGCAAGTGCAGCAGCTGACCATGGCTCCTCTGGATTTGGAAACGAGAAAATGATCGCGGCGGTGAACATCATCGTCGCAGCGTCGTGCGGGGCAGCAACCTTTGCGGAAGGGATTGCTACAATTGAACGAATCCTTCCGAGCATCCTAGATATGTTTTCAAATTAAAATAGCGAAAACAAAGCCGCCCCCTAACAGACAGGAAATCCGTGGAGGCGGAGCTAAACAGAATTCTCGTACATCAAGCAAACACCAAATGCAAAGGAGGTAACGAACACAACAAAGTTCTAGGGTACTCTAGGCTATTGAAAAGATTTGGAGATTTGGAGAACGATGACCGCTATAGAATTTTTTCCACCTAAGAAAGGATGTGAATGACACAAATGAAGCACTACCATGGTATTCTAAAATCCTAAACCTTGGACCTTTTTAAGTTTCAATTTCGATCGCTTCAGCTACTGCTTATGAATGTTTAGAAACAAAATCCTTGCTTAGAATCTCACCGCAAAATTGAGGCCCTAATAGTGGATTTGGTGAAAGCCCGCATGGCATGATCGAAGAGTGACCTGACAGTTTGTTGGAATGTTTAGGTGTATTTAGTTTTTACACATTTTCTGTGAATAGATGCAGTTCTTTTTGCGTGCTAATTAATTCATTTTTGTTCATTAAAAGAAAGTAGTAGGTTGTAACGAGTTTTGAAGACTTGAAATTAAAGTACCTTGAAAATTATTGTTTAATTAATTAAATACCTTAATTTCATTGAAACTGAGCGTGTGAGTTTTGAAGAAAACTAAAGACAATTTCTCTTAGAACAATAATGGCAGTATTTAGCATGCTTTATAATTAATTAGTTTTAATTGCCCCAAATGTATATTTGTAACTGGCGATAAACGTTATCTTGACGTCTTTATTATCATTGATTATTGCTGGTCTCTCGATAAAAATACTTCTACCTCAACGTATACAAGTGTTATGCTAAAAGCTATAGTACACATTTATTAACTTCTTTATTTACTACCGTTGCTGCTTTATTTATTTCGTGAATAACGATTAAATAAATATGGTTTTTTTGAAAACAAAAATCCAAGTATCAAGTAAATTATTAAAAATACACTAGTCAAACCTCGATTATCTACAAAAAGTTTGATCGCGTCCGCGAGTCGAACATCCAGGGAAATAAAATTAAAGAACCGCGAACCCAATTCTTTTAAAAAATTGTACAAAAGCTTAATCGTGACCCCATCGTAGCCAAACATTATATGCATTGAGACAGATCCAAATAATTCGTCCCTGTAAAAGCAATAGTCATATTAAAAACAAATAAATACTTACCAGTGTTTTAATCTCGAACAGTATAGCGTCAAATACATTTTTGAATTCATTAAAAATTAGTATGTTTATTTGAAACCAGGAAACAAAGTACGAGTTTTATGATTCTTACGGAAAATGAGAGCTTAAATAAAGTTCTCCCGTCCCATGCAAATAGCCGAAACATCTTTCAAGTGTGCTGTGCAAATATAATTGCGTAACAATGTGTAATAAAGTTAAAATTCATTTTCAATAAATAGTAGAATTAATTTAGTTAGTAAATAATCAGCATTATTAAAATCAAACGCTTTAAAATCGGTAAGTAGTACTTTATTAACTTAAAATAGGTTTGAATACGCATTTTTGGCAAAACTCAGCTTTTGATGATCTGAAAGCTATCTAGCTATGGAACTTGCACAGAATCTTAGTAAATCTAATTAAATTTAATTTAAAATATATGAAGGTAAAGGAAAACATGTAGAAGCAGAAAGAAAGCCGCTGCGCTGCAAATTTGGCCAATCTACCAGAAACTCGAATAAAGCGCAAGTTATACCAAAAAGCGTTACAAATTTGGCTTCAACCAGTGTATTCGATATTTAATCCGCTTCTTGCAGCCTTTGGAAGTACATTTGATATAAACAAGTAAAATAATCTAATTACGATGCATATCCAATTACTGCTAGCCCCAACTCGTGTAGTGGTTAGCATGTTTGCCTCTACCTCCAAGGGACGCTGGTTCATACTCAATCGAGGACGTAGAAAAATTTAAAAAACATGCCTTCTTCTCCGATGAGGAAGTAAAATCGTAGGGCCCGTGTCAATGTGATGTTTGGTACGTTAGAAATTCCTACTGGCGGTGGAACTCCTCGATATTCAGCAAAATTCTAGCAGGCATGCTGAAACGACTATATAACGGTTCTAGATTAAGAAGGCCAAGGGAAATTTCGCGTCCCGAACCCTCAACAAACAAACTAAAAGGAACGTACATATATGATATTAAACATACAACATGTGAAAGTACAGATTTTACCTATATGCAATATAGTTGTCGGAATTTCTCAGGCATCTATCGCAGCGATGTTTCTTTATATCGTAGAAAGTGCTATTTGCTGAAGTTCGTTATCACTATCAAATTTTGTACCAGACAAATGTTTCTTGAATGATTGTAATAAATGGTAGTCAGAAGACGGAAAAAACATCCCACGTCAAGATAACCGATCTTTGTCTGATTTAAGACATGCTGCCTTGTTGTGAAACAGTAGTTTACCTTTTTGCCTCAGTCAAATTACCCAGCGAAACTTCTTCAGCGGTTGACCATAAATATCGGAGGTTATTTCAGCGCTAGAAACAGAATGTCGTTTCCATGGCCATCTTCGCATTGTTTCATTTTGATTCACATGCTTCAACATCTTCGAAGCTTTTTTGATTTGGCTCTGGTAATTCTAAAAACGATTCCCCATCTTCATGATAGCGCGATAAATGTTCTATCACGACTTCCATTCATATTGGTGTTTATCTGTCAACATTTTTGGTCCAATTTTATGGACAGAGCTTTCTGAAGTACCAGTCAATTGAGAAATTTTCCGGATTTTCACAAAGATATCAACCCTTATTCGATTCTGATTTTTTCTGAGTGCTGATGGTTTTCGTCGAAAACGTTTAGTATAGTCAGTCAACGTTATGGACTACTTTTGAACTGTTATTTTTGGCAGGGCTTTAATAATGTGCGTGCAAAAATTAAGTGATCGTCCTGGAATGACTAGTTGTCACTACGTGGGTACCAGTGAAGCGATGGTAGTAATACTATAGGAGCACACATTAAACGTGTATAACATTCAATTCGATCTGTGCAACTTATGAATAATAAAAATCGGAAATTTCTTATACATTATCATCGGTAATCGTAAAAGAACCAGTAAGCCAAACATAATCTATACTTTCCAACAGTTTGCGTTATTCTAAACACTGCTTCCATCGGTTTCGGATAAGAAACGCACGAATGAGCAATGCATTTTAACAATTACCTTACAAAATTAGGATTGAAGCCAGGATACTAAAACACAAAATGGAGATAGCTTCAACGAGAAGTTTATGGTAAACAGCACAAAATACAAAAGGAAGATGCTCTTCCAGTACACTTATTTTCTTAGAAACCTTCTAATACCAAAACTGAACTTTTGAGGTAACGTAAGCAAATGGAGAAGCTTTTAAACTTAGTTTTTAAGCAGTAAAGTATCGTTCAGGTTACTGCTGGAAATTGTAAGTCAAAAACTTTGTGTATCGATAGGAGGACATCTACAAATAAATTTTGGGAAGAGTGAACGGTAATAACAATAAAAAATAAAAATTAAGCTTCATGTATTTTTTGTATGCTGGAATTGGGTTATTTTGAAGATTGATATCCCCTAGAGGTAACATCACAAAAGAAATTTCTAATAAGCTGCAAAAGATTTGTTAATAACACAACTTGCATTGCGAAAGATTCATTTCTAACCATTTATTTGCCCTATTTGATGATTACTTTTCACACATGTTGTCTTAAAAATAAAACTGACGTGATTCTGATTTTTTGCAACATCTTTCCTGAAGGAACTTTGCGATCAACGCACTAGAATACTTGTGTAAATGCAACATACATGATACGTTACGTTTTGGATCAGGAGTTCCACTGCGACTGTCATAGAGTGCAGACGTATTTTTTGGCAGTTGTATTACTTGAGCCCCTTTCACTTGTAGCGGTGGCTCGGGGGCAGTACAAAAAACCATTTTATATATTGCGATAGTTTTTTGTTAGTTTTTTCAAAGTGCTTTCGCGATGGCCGACGCATGGTACAGCCCTGCCGAAATAGAACGACGCATACTATGTTATTCCAACGCCTCCATCTCCGCCGCTTCCACTAGTGCGATACCCAAACGAATAGTGGGAGGAAATGCGCAAACAAGCGAGCAAAAAGCTCCACCAAAACCCGCGGATGTAGCCGCTGTAACTGAAAATGTCTACGCGCTTTTCGAACAAATGCAGCTGTTAGAGGAGCAAAACAGGTTACTTCACGAAAAAAATGCTACCTCGCCCGCACCATTAGCGAAAAACTACGCTCGCACGCTCCTCGCAGAGATGGAATACTCCTCCGTCGAGAAGAAAAACGTCACAGCCCCAACTTCCGACAACTTCGCCGAAGTTAAAGCAAGGAAAAGGAATACAAGAGCGAAGACAGAAGAGTGTGGCACAACAACCAAGGTGCTGCCGCAAAACCGATTCGGTGCGCTCAGCGACGTATAAGCTGAGCTAGAACAAGAAGTAGAAGATGCGATCGCAAAGAAGGTGGAAACCAATACCGTAACCACCAGAAAACCACGTGGAAAAGTGCCTCCCGTGGTTGGTTATCAGGAAGAAAGACAACTGGTCAAAAATAGTATCATACCTTGAAAAGCAAGATATCCAAATGCACAGGGCAAAGAACGTTGCCCAGGGGATAAACATCCAGCTAGGCAGCGACGCCGAGCATAAAATTGTTACCGACTACTTGACGAAAGCCAGCGTACCTTACCACACTTACCAGTTGGCAAGTGAGAAGACGTTAAGGGTGGTTATAGGAGGGCTACCCGAAACCAGGTGATCAAGGATGACCTCCTAAGGCAAGGGCTCCCTATAATCTCCGTAAGAAGGATGCGGAGAGGAAGGAAGCGTACACCAATGCCTCTGAATTATATAGAACTGGTTAAATACGATCAAGGGAAGAAAGTTTTCCAAATCACGACAGTCCTCCACCTTTCCATCACAGTGGAGGTACCAAGATAAAAGAAAGGCACCGGACAGTGTCACAGGTGCCAACTGTACGACCACAGGCACCGCTGCTGCAGAGCGGACCCGCGGTTTGTAAAATGCGGCAACGAACACACATCGACGCAATGTGCCAAAGACAGAAACACGTCGGCAACCGAAATGCAAAGGAGGTAAAAGGTGTAATATCTAGGTACTCCATACCATTGAAAAGATAGATGGTTACGTTTTGAAATACTTATTCAAGCAACTTATAGAAAGTCTCAATTTTGAAAAAAAATTGCGCGTGACTGTGGTAATAATACATGCATAGAATAAAAGACCTTTACGAAAATTAACCCGGGTTAACCTGATTTGTCAAAAAAAGCAATAGAAACGATTGTTGAAATAATTATCACTATAGCCATTACGATGAGTTGGATTGACCCCGATTAGTTTTCGAAAACGTCTAATGCTTAATAGAAAATAGAAGCCTGCTTGTTGTCGAAAGATCCGCATCCACCCGAGCAATTACAGGCGTCAATCATACATTTCTAACTTAGTTCAGTTTTTGACGATAAACTTCGACTTAAATATCTGTTCGAAATGGGAACACTTGATAAATAACTAAAAATAGAGGGCCTGGAAGAGATACTCAAACATTTTGGATTGTAAGTTTTTCATTTTGAAAGAAGTGTTATCCGATGACTTCTAAGCACCCACGTGAATTTTAAATTATTTTAGTTTGTCATGTTTAACGTTAATTAAATCATAGTGGGGAATGTTAGATTTAATTTTATGAGAAATATAGAAACAAATTATGGTAAAAATTTGGAAATTCGTCATTCCCTATACAGTGTGTTACATAATTGAATGCTAATATTGCATGGGATTAATCTGTGCATGATTTTAAGACAAAAAGTTCATATAAACATAGGTCCATTTTCGCTTTATTTTTGATATATTGAGTGATAAACAAATTTTTTTTAATAACTCCGCAACTACATCATATATTTTTATAACACTTTGGGGGTGTAAAGTAAATGTAGAGACTCATCTTTTTTGATACTAACTTATGTTCAATTTTAACCAGTGGCGTCCAAATTAATTTTACCCTGACTATTTGATTGGGAAGAATGGTACGCCACTGCTTTTTTTAAAAACAAAAATTATTTTATGAATGGTATAGCATTTTTTAATAAAAAAGATCTCTTGACTTTTTTTCGTATCTTCAACTGGTTCTCAGTAAAAAATAAAGAACAATTAGATAATTGATATGTGTCTCTAATGAGAACAAGAGATTTAAATTCTGTAATATGCTATGATTGTTTTTATTATGAAATTTTAGCGTTGACAGTTCAGTTTTTCAAACTCAACTTGAATATTCTTAAT
>JAHWXV010326644.1:0-11115 GCA_024586415.1 Phrixothrix hirtus
TTTGGGGGTGAACTTTGAGGGTGGTTTTCATGTCTTAAAAGTGCTTTACGGCAGATAAAAAAAAATACGTGTCTTTTATTTTTTGATGTTCTACAACATAACAAAAAATCAATGACATCGGTGAGTTCGGGTTGGGGCCCTTTCCTTGTAATTGAATTGCTAGGAGATTATGTTGAAAAATAAAATAATTTTGACGATTATAAATATTTTTTTTATTACGAGAATTTTTCAAATTATCTTCGTATATTCTAATTACTGAAACCGGAGTTCGCAAACATTTTCATCGATTAGTTACGTTACGGCACACTTAGGGAGACTTATTTCTCAGATTAGTACCAAAATTTCGTCCCGATTACGTCATCAACTTGAGTTTATTAAATGAATTTTGTTAGAAATTGCAAAACTGAAAGTAACGCAAAAATTCTCTTATCACATTTTAGAGGGTTTAAGGAAAGAAAAAACTTTTTTATTAGAAATTAAGTCGTTTTTTGATTGCGAAATTAATACGTATTTTGTTTATCATTTAGAATGTCAAGACTGTTAGCAATAGATTAACTGCCGACTAAAAACAGCGATTGGCTTCATGACAAATGAAATGTTTTTTCAAACTGTAGGATAGAATTATGAACTTTATTTCAAGGTTAGTGTATAATAACCCCTAGGAAACGTTTTGCAAACATTTTATACAATTAACGAATTCGTTCTGTCCAGTTGGATAAACTCAAAAAGTAAGCAAACCCTTTGTATAAAACTGGTAAATTAAAAGAAACACCTGGAACGAAGAGCTTTTTGTCTATAGGCACCCCTTTTGCGCAATCATTTTCGATTTATAGTCGCAAACACGAAAGATAATTTAAAATTAAATTTTTTTTTATTTTTGAGTTAGAGTCATAAAAATAATCTCATTAATGACTCTATCAATCAAGTTAAATTATGTATGTGATCCAAAAATTCGTGCCAGTTTTACAAATGAAATTGTTTATTATTAAATCTGAAGAAAAACAAAATAATATTATGCATCAGACATTATTAACAAGCGTTGCATACCTTCATGGCTTCCGATTTGTAGTCAAATCTTCATAAAATAAATCGTCAAATGAGAAAACTTAAGTAACTTCTTAAATAATATTTAATTTATGACAACATAAAATACAAAAATAACAACGTTTTACATAAATACAGTCCTTGTAGACCGCCATGTTTTATTTTTAAATCGATTCTAAATTAAATATTACGATATTGCGATATAATATTTAAATTTATGCAGATTTAGCTAATTTTCTATCTTATATACAATTTCCATGCATTTGTATTTACTTTGGCAATGAAAAGACATTTTGATAATGGTACCATAAAATAATTGTAAAAAGAATACAAGATTAAACAGATAAAAATAGTCAGGTAAGTGCCGTCTTGAGTTATAAATAAAACTGTTTTATGTGCCAAAATTTTTATTCAGAATTAAGATGCCCCAAAAGACAACACATCTGGACCTAAGTATTTTTAAATTAAAATTTATAGCGTCATCTAGATCTATCAAAGTGTTTCTAATTATATTTCCTATTAAACATTTTATTTTTTCGTACAAAAGTATAAACCTTGTATTACCGTAATAAACAGGAACATAACTTGCACGTGGTTTATTATCAAATTGATGAATTTATTATTGATTTCTTATTAACTTAATAATAGGATTTTATTGAATAAGCAATTTAGACAATTCTTTGAAAATAGTGTACATAAACAACTCTAAATGTCAATCTTGATAAATATATTGTCCAATAAGTTACACAAACCCGGTGCCTTAATTCTTATATACATGTCTGACAGCTATTTTTGTATATCTATTTATACGCATCTTTAATCTAAAACTGTATATGAAATCAATACAAATCCTTGATTTTTTTTCTTCAAGGTTTGCCGGAAGTCCCAATTTTATCAAACTGCATATTCGATAATACGGAAGACCAAAACTTATTATGTTTTGAGGACGAAGATGCACTTAAACAGCAGGCAGAGCTAAAGAAGCTAAGCGATCTCTGGCTATGCTATCGCACCTTCTAGGCCAAAACTCTCGAAATTCGTCCGCGAACGAGGTCACGAGAAGCAGTGACTTATAACAAAGGTTTCACCTCATTACCATGGGAAATGACATTGCTGTAGTACATTGCCCTCATCGCGCACGGAAGGAAAATGGAATTTGTGCAAAAAAGTCACCACCGAGTCCTTACACTTTATATCAAATATAGATTTTTAATAATATTTAGAGCAGATGATACATTTGTGCTTATAAATCTGGATTTGGTTTACGTTGTTTACAGAGGAATCTTGCATATAAACATATGACAAGCAACGACAATCGTCGTTTAAAATTCAGAACTTAGCGCACACCTCGTATAATCAACAATAGCCACATTGAGTGCTAAGCTCCAAGGCATGTTTGCTGAACTCGTCCGAAGTATTATTAAAAAATCGGCGATTTAGCGAAACATAAGAGAATTGCAATTAGGCCCGAATCATAAATTATGCTTTCACGAAGTCCGATGCTGAAGTACATCAAAGTTTTGTAATGTCCGTATGAACAAAAGACTGATGCATTTGATAAGATATTTCCAATATGGGTGATTTTCCAAGCGCTGAGCTATGGTCTATTGTGCGATGGTGAGGCGGGCATTCTTTATCTTTTTCGTTAACTCTTTCGTAATTTGTCATATTTGCATTAATTTAAATTCAAAATGCCTTAGTTAGTACTTTGCTGTAATTAAATTTCAAATGGTAGCGTTTGCTTAGTAATTCTTGGCCATCGCGGTCGAAGATGCATCCGATGCACCCTATTTGATGACTTTCAGATTAAGTTTTAAATGAGCAAGGTAAAAATTTATTGGGATGTCATTAAAAACTCTTCTTTAATTGTGATGTGGAAGATATACGAGGGCAGCGCCAAAATTTCCTGGCCTAACATAGATCAACATAGGTCAAAATGTTGATAACACACCAGTTCAAGTTTTATTAGCTTTAGAAAAAACAAAAATTTAAGTAGAATTAGTTTTCTTGCAACTTCTTACAACGAAAATTGAGTATTGAGCTGTTATAAAATTCCTTTCTTGATGCGGTATTTCTCCCCCGGGGAAAATTCGCAGCTTATTCTGTGGTAAAAGATTAGTCAAAACGGTTTCGAATGGGACAGAAACACTTGGAAGACGACGTCAGAAGGGGCAACAAAATTGCCCTTGTTGAAGATCACGTATTATACAATCGATGATTGAAGATGAAATAAATAGCACAAAAGGCGAGACTTTCACATACAACCGTTCAACTAAACCTCTACAAACTTTTTCGCATGAATAAGATTAGTGCAATATGATCCCCAAACATCTCCCAGTAGTTCAGCGCCAGTTTGAAGTTGGGTGGAGAAAACCCTGTGTTGAAGACAATTGTCACGGGAGATGAAACCATGATTCTCTATTATGATTCCGTGCCCAAAAGGGAGTTGATAGAATGGAGGCGGAATGGAGAAACAGCGCCAAGAAATTTCAGGGTATGTCAGTCTCTGAAAAATTTGGTGGCTATGATAGTTTGGGATTGTGAGAGCATTCTTCTTATAAACTTTAAAGAATACAATACCACAGTTAATGGGGCATATTATGCAACTCTCCCCGACACTGCTGGAATTACGCAAGCCGCAAATCGTGATTGTGGCTTTAAACAGATCGATCACCCTTCGTATTGTCTAGATATGGTTCTCAGTGAGTACTACCTGTTTGGAAATTTGAAAAGTGATCTTCAAGGTGGTCAGTTTAGTGACAACGAAAAGGTGAGGGCTGCAGTTTGAGCCTGTTTTGAAGGCATTTTTTAGAGTATTGAATTATTACTAAAACGATGTATCAAGTGCGTTAAACCACGTCTGTTTGACAACGCCATTTATGTCTTGAAAATGAATTTCCTAATAGTATAATTAAAAATACTATATCTCAATATTGAAACTTCCTATTTATATGTCGTTATAGTAATTTACGATACAAGATAGGTAAGTGCCTTATAATAGGCCGAGAAAAAGTTAGGAAAACGAGGGTCGAGTTTTGTTAATTTTGTAATTTTGGAAACCTGTTGTACTAAAGCACTTAACGATCATGTGTCGTACACTATTTTTTGCGCTAACGATAACTAA
This sequence comes from Phrixothrix hirtus, assembly GCA_024586415.1. Lineage (NCBI taxonomy): Eukaryota > Metazoa > Arthropoda > Insecta > Coleoptera > Phengodidae > Phrixothrix > Phrixothrix hirtus. The sequence continues at coordinate 4,169 of JAHWXV010326644.1, forward strand.
CGCCTAATTACGACAATTTGATATCTAATCTTTACTCCGTTTTATAACAACACTAGTACCGTTATGAACCATAGCATACTTTGCATCAGTATAATCGTGAAGTTACCATGACAATCGTAACAGTTCGGGAAATATATCAGAAAGTGACGATAAACATAGCCGATAAATATTCAAAAACAGCTCGAAAGCGCATTTTTTAAAACTTTGGTTTTTTGACTATTTATTTAGTCTTTCTATATTAGTTGAAGAAGTTTTATTTGGTACCAAATGAAACATTCAATTTTTCAGGGATTCTTTATTTTAGTTTCCTTGATTTATAAATTTAAAAAAATTAATTTAAGTACTATTGGTGGCGATTCTTTTGGCCTGATCTAGTACTTTTATTTATGTATAACTATTCGTATCAGATAAAATTATTTCATTTAAAACACATTAGCGCTGACAGCCGATGTAATTTTGGTACAGCCCTCAGATAAATTACCTTCAACATAAATGAGGCCGTGCATTGCCTTCATTCTTCCTCTTGAAATCAGTCTAAGAACAGCGCCGGAGTAATTTACAGGCATTTAATTACGTCAAGATAAAAAACAGCTTTTAATTAGTAAATTATAATCCAAATCAAGTGGCTAGAAAATAATATTAATTAATTCGACAATAAATCGTGTTTAGGTTGAAAAATGTTCATATTGATTAAAACAATGTTTTTTAGAACATTCTTACCTGCCTTTTGATTACTTAAATCGCTTTGCTATGGATTTTATCTATACTATATGCTTGGAGTTTTACAATTTAATTTGTTTTCCGTAGATTTGCTCGAAGGTCATTTTTCCTTGAACAATTTTTTTACTAGGTAAACTCGGTGTGTTTACATTCTTACGTAAACTATAGGCTGTGTTATTGCCAAGTGATGGAAATGTGTCGATTACCTTCATTGTCTATAAATACAACATTTAAACAAAATGTAAACAAAGGACGAAGCAATTAAAACAACATAATATATTTTTGAAAACAACAAAATAATCAGCAGAGTTATTATAAAAACACCTATCTGGAACTTTTAAATTCTAACACTTTAAATATTTATGTAACTAACGAATACCTGTTACATATCTTTATATTTTGTTGAGTGCAAATTTTTTTAATTCAAATAACACTTCCGATTCAATTTTTAAATTTTACCTGCAATTTTTAATTTAATGAAAAATGGGTGAACATTGCTGATAAATATCTTCTGGTGCTGATTTTCGTCAACACATTTCATTGTTTCCGAAGAAAAAAAAATTGGCGTGAGACAACAACGACTTTCTCTTACGCACATAGATATGCAAATAGTGTCCACAAATAATTACATTATTATTTACGTTTATTTTGCAAACGATATTTGTAACGGTCACCCATCCAAGTTACTGGGCAGGTGAAAGGTTGCTTAACTTCAGAAATTTTCTCTGATAACTTGCTTCAACGCATTTTTTCAGAAAAACTGATGTTAATGTAAAAGGTCATTAAAGGTATAATAATTGGAACAAGTCAAAAAAAATGTTATAACTGTTTTTGAGAAAATCGCAAAAAAAACTTAAAAATCGCAAGAATATAGGGCACTACTGGTCATTCGATTTTAACTCAATTTTTGACGTCTGATGTGCGGAAGATAAAAAACATAAATATAAAATTTCACTTTTATATGATATTTAGTTTTTGAAATATGTTGTTCACTATTAATACTTTAAGTACTTCCGGTTACTCGACTTTTGAAAATTTATTAGAGAAACTGTTTAGTTCATATAAAACAGAATGATGTAGCGAAGAAATATACTAAGTTTTATAAATATTGTTATAGCCGATTTCAAGAAATAAAGCGGAACTTCCAGTTATTAGATTTTAACCAAATTCTTTATTTGGCATACAAAGGAAGTTATGACCAAAAATATAAATTTTCATAATATTTTATTTAGAGTTAACGATGACGGTACTTCCGGTTACTCGATCTACGGAAATGTTTCTGAGAAATAACCTAAACTATATGAAAGATCATTAAATGGCTAAGAAATGCAATAAGTTTTTAAAAAATCGTCAGAACCTATTTCGAGAAAATCGCGAAAAACGAAAAATTCCGAAAATATCTAAGAATAACAGAAATAAAGTTGTACTTTCGGTTATTCTATTTTAACAAAATTCTTAATTTAGCATACAAAGATACTTAGAACCTCAAATATAAATTTTTATTTATCTAGGACGTTCAGTTTCATAATTATTCTATTCATAGTTAATGGTAAAACTACTTCCGGTTACTCGTTTTATGGATATTTTTTTGAGAAACCGTCTTAATTATATGAAAGGACATTAAAGGTCTAAGAAATAAAATAAATTTAAAATAATTGTCAGCCAATTTCGAGAAAATCGCGAAAAAACAAAAAATGATAAGAGTAAAGTGGCACTTTCGGTTATCGGATTTTAGTGAAATTGTTGCACTCGCGTGCGAGCATGGATACAAAGTTTCGATATCGAAAATTTTGGACGAAAACAATACTTTCTTTATACTATATTTCATGTAGGTAAGAGAAAGTATTAAAAAATGAATAGTAGCGAGCATGGTTTAACAAGTATCTGATACCAAGCTGCTGTCCAACCTATGAGCTCGCCATTGTTCTATAAAGTATCATCCTTTACTAAGCTGACATTAAAATTTCATATCGTTATCTCAAGTAATTCCCATTTGACAGCTTGCCAAGTCAAGTAGTTTTGATTTTTGTAAGAAATGGGAAAACACCAGTGCACATAGTTATCAAGTTAAACATGGGTTGTGGACTTTCGATACGAGCACTGAAGATGTGCAACATGCGTGCACGCCAAAACATATTCTTTGGAAGTAATCATTTAAATAGTCCACAGAATTCTGTTGATCGACCGTTGATCAAAGCTTAATGCGAAAGTAGAAGTTGTACGCGGTATTTGGCATTTTATGCAAGTTTGGATCACAAGAAAGCTGTCATATGGGCATTTTAGAGCAGCATTTGTCGCTGTTTAAACTCAAAAATTTTATCGCCGATTTGTTACTGACTTTGAGCTTGAATCGCCTAGATTACCCAGGTATTTTTAACACTGATAGTGAGACCACCGCTAGCCCTTCAGGTTATCTGTGACGAGTTTTGGCGATTTGCTCAAGATTGCCATTAACAGTAGTGGCGTAGCTGATGGCTGACCCATCATTTTTATAGTAGACGTGCGTTTATATGTGGCACCCCTATGTTTTAGATTTTCGATTCATCGGTATAAATAATCAAAATTCTGGAGAGCCAGAGGTGCGAAGCAGTTCTGAAATAGTGGTCAATGCATAAACAAATGATATCGATCGTGAAAAACACACAATGTTGCCCAGGAGTTATTATCCGATTAAAGAAATCCATATTTCCAATTGCTTGTTTGTTTGTTTTATGACTGAGATTTCGCGATGCGGAAATTCCCTTGGCCCTTTTGGACTAAAGCTGTCATATAATTATTTCCCAACACCTACTAGAATTTTGCTGAATATAAAGTAGTTCCACCGCCAGTAGGAATTTGTAACGTGCCGTTGTCACGGGATCTGAGATTTTGCTTCCTTATCTTAGAATCGAGTTTGAACTCGCGTCCTTTGGATATAGGGGCAAACATGCTAACCACTACATCAATCGAGGCCAGCGCATTTCCAATTAAGACTTGATCCAATTAGAAACAAATACTGCTAAATAAAATTAAATTCAAGTACCTTCAAGTGAAGAATTTTATTTACCAATTTTTGCCCTTAGTTCATTTTACTCGATCAAGCCTTATTAAAATAAAGACTTACAGCCAATATTGTGGGTGCTTTTACAATTTAAACCAAAAATAGTTTCATGGGCCGGAAAGGATGGTATTTTGAAATGCGAAAAGTATTGCTTTGGTATATTACCTTGGGAGAGGTAAAGCAATAAATGGACAGTTACTAAACCAGTTGTACCATATACAAAAATATGTTTCTCATCAGGATAATGCGATAAATTGACGTTTGAGCTGCTGTTCCATACAGTTTAGTCGTCGACTTTAGGTTTCGTCGATATTTAGTTTGTTTTCGAACATAAAAAAGTTTCATTCCGATGAGACATATACCCGAGATTGTGAAGTTATTCTTGTCACACGCGTCTGTTTTAAAGAAGAGGTGAATCGGCTTTTAAATATAACATAAATGGATGCTATTTGGAAAATTCAAATTATTTTTTACCAATCCTGATCCATTTTTCTTTCTATGTCGGAAGTTATGTATTCTACGTATCTTTACCTGGCAACGGTCAGGTCGTAACGGTCACTGAAGTCTATAGGATCCTATGAGAATTCGCGCATATAGCAATTAGTGATCAACAGATAAAGTTGGCCATGGCAGCCAGTAGGACCTTGAACGACGCACGCATACATATAAGTGTGGGAAATCAGCATCTAGGTATGTTTCCGAAGATTATGTGAAATCAACTGATAATTTTGGTTGCTAGTCTGGTCGCCAACACCAACCGCTCGAAAATTGAATGCTCCAGCTAGACTATCAAGCGCACGCCTAGCCCTAATTCAGTACCTGAAGAGAAAAGGAGCGACAATAGTGGCTAAAAGATATATGTTAATATATTTACTTTTTATTGTGTCGGGTATCGATATTGCTGATTTTAATAAATAATAAAGATCTGCCAGAGTTAAAATATTATAATAAGGTTTTAGGGTAGATAAAATGAGTAAGAAAAATTTTCTTATTTAGTGTCCCTTGGTTCATGGTCGTTGATTGCCAGTTCTGATTTGTTACTTGTTGTTGTATTTGCCGCCTCACTGTTGACGATTATTAGTCAACTACGGCTACTAGTCGTCGATTTATCGTCGGCGATTAGCCAACGTAAAATCTATCTTATCGATTTGCTAACTATTCGTCGTTAACGATTAGATTTGCACAAAAATGTCTCCCATCTATTATCGCTGATGATTAACTGTCGCCGTAGTTGATTAATTCGCTGCCACATTGTTTATCATCACAAATCAATTTAAAAAAGATATAAATAAAATTTCAGACAAGTCCACGATGGCTTCCAAAAATTTTCGAATTGATACCATTAGTCTTAGTTTGACTCAGTTGCCATAGTTTTTTAAAATAGTTTTTCTTATATTCTATACACCGTGTACAGTGATATACGCCGGCCCCGACTGGTGAAGTGTTTAGCATGTTTGCGACTGCACACAAAAGACGCGGGTTCAAACCCGATCGAGGCCAGTAAATTTTTCAGCGGAAAAAAACTTAAAAAACATGCCTTATTATCGGATTAGGAAGTAAAATCGTAGGTCCCATGTCAATGTGATGTTCGGTACGTTAGAAATCCCTACTGGCGGTGGAACTTCTCCAGATTCGGCAAAATTCTAGTAGGCATGGCGAAATGACTATATTACAGTAGTCAAAGAAAGCCAAGAGAAATTCCGCATCCCGAATCCTCAGCCACGAAAAACAAACAAACAAGCAGTGATATACAGTTTATAAAACATGTTGTGCCTCCAATTGGCACAATGACATTGTCGACTTGCGAGTTTGGCTAATTCAGCTTCATGGTTTGGATCAAAGTTTCTTCCACGCAACTACTTTTTTGAGGCTTGTGGCGTAGCAATATCTTGAGTATGAACGTATTCGTGTTTGTTTATTTTGTGACAGAAGCTTTGGAAAGCGGATATTCACTTGAACATTTTGGTTTCAACGGCTACGACTATTACGCTTACTATCATTTTGCCAAACCTAAAGGATATCCAGGAGTAGGTATTTTAACATCCTAAATATCACATCGACACGTAACCTAGGATTTTATTTTCTTGTCTGAAAGGAAGGCGTGTTCAATGTTTCTGCATTGAAAAAGTTATTGACCTCAATCGGGTCTATTCCCGTGTCATATGGACGTAGATCTAAATAGGCTAACTTCAACACCAAATAACGCAAACTAAACCCTTTGATTTTACAGTTCTGATGGCGTTTTGTAAATTGTTGTTCTGAGGTGAACACGCAACATTCTATTTGTTTCTCTGAAAGATAATCTTCTCGGGCATCCAGTTTTTGATGAATCAAAACTCGATGTTTGTTTATAGACTTTGTTATTTAAGCTCGAGATCAAAATGTTTGATTTGGGCTTGTCATAAATGATTTTTTTATTCAAAAACTCAAGACCGTTTTCCACTTTATCAACAAAAGCTTAACAAAATTCAATGTTGTACTGCGGTAAACGCAAACATGGCACTCTAAGACGTAACTTTACAATTTCGTGACATCTTATTACAGCAACGTTGACACGGATCAACAAATGTCTATTACCTTTGAATAACTGAAATTAATGGACACCCACTTCTTTGCTGGTCTTGTACGCATTTTTCTGCTTTAAAAATATTTCCATCGCTTAAACACGACCATTCTGTTCAAGACTTCATCGCTGTATGCTTTTTGAATCATTTCAGGAGTTTTCTGGCCACTTTTCCCAAATTAAAAGAAAATTCTATCTGATTGTTTAATAATTTAAGAAATCGCGTTTTCGTCCGCCGTGATAAAATAAAGATCAAATAAATTGATATCCTGAACACGAAATGAATAATAAAGCTCCTAGACAAGCCCTCAGCCTGCAGTTAGCCCAACATTTGAAACTCTTCCTACCTTTCTACCGGCAACAAAGTCATGTTCAAGCTTTCCCTTATCTCTTTCATACCTTCCCCCACTATGGTCTTCAAATTAGTGTGTTAACCTGCATTCACTAACAAACCGTGAAAGAATTTTTCAAACCGCAAACTCATCGATCGTTCTGTAAAAACCGCGAATATTTTCGATACAAGCATTGTTAAAGCCATTTTGTAAGTTAGTGCATTATTTAAATTATGTAAGTACGCCTCTGATTTAGAGGGAAGACAGATTAGGTGCCGGTCAAGGGATCGGA
>JAHWXV010326647.1:0-14704 GCA_024586415.1 Phrixothrix hirtus
GATCGCGGTTTTTAGTTAGTACATATCCTCTGAAAATTAAAATATTCTTAATTAGCTTATACTACGGTCAAAAATAAATAAAAGTCCAATTAAATGACAAATCTCTATTGACAACGAAATGGGGTTACTTAACGTAAACATAAACAACAGTTACAGATAGTTTACAAAATAACTTCTACGTTCCTTGAATATGGCCGTATTCAAGAAATAGGAGAAGGACTAAGCAAATCTACTGGCACTAAAATTAGAGTAGTCTATGTTTGGACACCGTCAACGCCAGTATGCGTCCACGATTTCCTCAGACGAAATGTAATATTGATCTCCCGTTACACGGGAAGGTTTAAGTTATTATGCCTTTCTAAGATCGTCTGTAATAAGTCAGAGAATATTAACAAAAGGGTGGTACCTTACTTTGGGTTGTAGAATTACCCAAAATGGTCCATCGTCATGGCTTATAGATTCCCGCGTCGGCGCAAGAACTTCACAGGTTCCACAAAACTGCTACGGCGTGAAACGTGCTGATTAATTCCTAGAGACATACCATTAAATCTCTTAGGTTGGATCTTCCAACATTTGACACTATGTCGAGTCCCTAAACACACCGAACGTTTTCTTTTAACACAGAGCAAACACACGAACGATTTTACTGCCCTTACGACTCGGTAGATGCGTACCCGCTTTTGAAAATGTCACCGAACCCTGTCAGACGTTCAGAAATTACGTTTCTCTGTCACACTTGTGGCACGATTGAATTTTTAATCGACACTGACGTAAAAGAAACGCTTCTATCGTGCTTTCTTTATCTGATTAAAAAAAACCAACCAACTTATTTATTTTTCTTTTGCGAAAAAAAATTCCGTCTTCCGTTTTTGTCAACAACCCCCGTTTCTAAGAAAAAAATCCACGGCGGAAACTTAAAGAAAAAAGATTTTGTCCTTTATTAGCGGAACGCCACCAAAATCTGACTGACTTGGTAGTTAAGCTCAAATATGTATTTTACTTAATTTTACTTATTAATTGATGCAAATGCCTAGATTTATTATTGGCATGTGTTTACTAACATTATTTTAAATATTGCTTATACTAAACATTGCTTTACAATTGTTCATTTTAAAATTTGAATCATAATTTTGAACGTGATTACGAACATTCCTCGTAAATTGTTGTATTTGCTAAATTATTATTTTAGTCTGGACGAATTGCACCTTTTGAGAATTCTAACAATTGGTGTGATTTAAGATAACCGCTTGATACCTATTTTGTAAATAATTTTCCATTGGAGCAATAACGTCATGATCTAAGCTAATGTAATGCAATATAGTTAATAGTACCAAAAACTTTTGAATAATCCAATAATACGACAACGGTTAGTAACTTACTACCAATAGCGGATATGACGTCGTCCGTGACGCACAGCAAGGCAGTAGCATCACTATGCCCCTTTCTAAAACACGATTGCGTAGCAGTTAGATAGTAAACTCATTTAAATACCGATTAATTTAAGTAAATAGAATCATCTCAATAACTTTAGTCAGCACTGAAAGTATGCTGATTGGACAAGGGTCTTTAAAATCATTAGATTGAAAATGGGCTACTGGTAGAATGTTAGCACAGTTCCATACACCCAGATAGATATTTTTATCTAAACAATTTATAGTATGTGTAATAACTGGAACTAAGGAAGGAAAACACAATCGCTACATACCCACATAACATCACAGCCAACAGATCGAGTCTATATTTTGGAAATAATTTGAATAATGTCTTCATCAGTACTGTGTGAAAAATGGAATTTATTTATGAATTTAGATATAAAGTTTTATTATAATAGACTAGCAGCAGCATTAGCTGTATTTCTGACACTAAAAAGGCAGCAGTGATATCTTTCGTATAATTTAAGTGTGCTTTTTCCTTATTTAATAGCAAACTTTGTGTAATTACGCAAAAATTTCTAGTAATCCCAATGTACACGTTTTCTTGTGCGTTTAAATTTAATCAATGCATTATTACGAAGAGATATCATCAATGTAATGTTATTAGTTAACCATGGTGTTGGTGGTTTAGTAATTTTAATACTGCTAATATTTGTGTGTCTATTAAATGGCAGTAACAAGTTCTCATTAAATAAAAAGTCTTTATAGTTAACTTTAGCGGTATTATAAAGATCTTCTCAATGAATAAGTTTCAAATTCTTTTGGAAATCTTCATATAAAAAAACTGGTAAAAATTACAATACTAGGGAAAGGATAATTACAATATACAAGTGCATGATCAAATATATAATATACTCATACTCGCATATCAACAATATGTGAGTCAATGATAGACTTGTTATGCACAATAAGTTACTTAAAGAAGCACCGTTGCTAGTGACACGTGTAGGTATAGAGAGAATTTGTTTAAATCCAAAAGAGGACAGTATATAATTAAAAAGAATGCAATATGAGTAGTATAGCAACTGACGTTGTAGATAGCGAAGGGGTGAAGTGGAAAGGAAGCGGAGTAGAGTTGTCCACCCCTCTGACTTGAAGTTCCCGTAAGAGTGAAATACAGGGATGGGGTTTATGTGTGCATCTGTGTGTTTGTATGTGAATAATTATAAATGTAATCAAGTTTTTACATGAATTACAAGGGAATAAATATTAAGTCGTCCGGTTCATATAAAAAACATACATATCAGTAAAAATTTTATAGATACATTTCTATATAAGTGAAGTAAAAAGGTGAGATAAATTGTATTCTGTTGTTATTATTAAAAGAAGCAAAAAGTAACTAAAAACGTCATGGATGCTGTATTTCAAAGTTGTAACAAATCGAATTTTCAGAAAGGTGCAATCAAGATTTCAAATTTAATATCGAATTATAAATATGAAATTGTAAATGTCAAGGGGATTACTACATGGTTTGGGCGAAAAACCTCGTCGAGCAGCAAACCAATGTAATCTTTTTGCCTAAGGGTTTTTTAGAAACATTTACGGATGAGTTTGTTACGTTAAAAACGAGCGCAACATAAATAAATTAGCTGGTTGTCTTTCGTCTGGGCTAACTCATTCACAGGAGGCGGCAGAGTGTCGTGGGTGAATGGGAAACCAGGTCCGAAGTTATTTACAAAGTCGAAAAGGATCGTAAGTACTCGTCTAAATTGTTTAATAATTAAAAGAGAGAAAATGGGCACCACATTATCGATCGTACGTTGTATATCCTTGCGTTTCTGGATTCCTCTTGCACTCCTACAGCTCGACAATGAAGGCTAAAGAGTGGTAAAACTCCCTCACTAATAAGGAAGTTGAACGTGCAGAAAGTATGACGGAAGGTACTTGCACCTTTTGACTTCCGCCTGACTCTTTAATTACGACTCGAGCAATATTTAGAGCACTAGAAATGCCTTTACCACTAACATTTCTACTTTTCTCCCGCGGAACGTCGGCCTAATATTCTTCAGAATTTTAGATTTAAATTTAATTATTTTTCTACTTCTGTTTTTCCCTGTCCTTTTCTTTCTCCTGCACAATTTATTACTTTTTTTATACTTTTTAAAACCCGTGCCAGTTTTACGTTTTACTTTCATAATTCCAGCAACAGATGATGGAGACTCCCTTTCACCAATAGGAGCATCTTTTGACTTGACACGCTGCCACGTTTTTTCTTGTAATATTTTATCTGCGTGATGACGATCACCCAAGTTATTGCTATCCCTGTACGCTATGTCATGAAATCTATACGCCTCATTTAATTCATTAACTCTTTTATCTTGACGTTTCTCTAATTTAGTAACCAGACAGCAGAAATTAAATCCTGGTAAATGTAATTCAATCTACCTCTCTTTCTCTTTCTCGAATTGATCTTAAGAGCATTAGTAGACGTACTTCCTTCTCTCTCATTGTGAAGAAGCATTCTGCGGCTATTTCGCTCTAATGAACTTATTTACTTACTGTCACCATTATCGTTATATACGAGGGCGGTCTGATTAGTGAGGTAACTAACATAGAGATGGTACCATAATCTACCCATACGTGCCATTTATCAAATCTATCATATGTTATAAGACAGCTGTCAAAGTTTCACCCAAATACGTTGCATCGTTTATCTCTTATAGTTGTTTAAAGTAAACGTGTTTCGTTTCTACAATCACTTCCACATTGGATGAAAATTTCCTACCAACTAGCTATTTTCTCTAGTTTGGAAACCAGAAAAAGTCAGATGGAACTAAATTTGGACGGCAAAGTGCATGGCGAAGTATTTCCAATCGTAATTCAACTAATTTTGCCGTCACAATGTTCGATGAATGAGCCAGTGCATTGTCATGACGAAACACTTTCTTTCTTGCCAAATGCGGTCGTTTTTCCTTTAATTTTTTAATCATCTGGTCCAATAACGACGCGTAGTATTCGCATGTGGTTGTTTTTCCCTTTTGCAGATAATCTATAAAGATAACCCCACGAGCATCCAAATATGCGGTGGAAATAACCTTGATAGCCGATGGAACCACTTTTGCTTTCTTCGGTGCACTGCAACCGACTTCTACGCATTGTTTGGATTGAATTTTGTTTCTGGCATATAGTGGTGTATCGACGTTTCGTTAACGGTAATTTTGTCAGTGGTAGGCTTTATCCTCGGTACTCGTACGGCCACGTTTAAATTCATTCACCCAGGATCAAACTATCTTAAATGATGGCGCAGATTCGCCGTGAACATTATCTAACTCCTCTTTAATTTCTTTAGGCTTTTTCTCGGCGATATGGAAGTGCTTAGTCACAGCACGAAATTCTCTTTTATCCATATTCGCAAAACAATGCAACACGTTTACTTTAAACAATTATAAGAGACAAAGGACGCAGCATATCTGACTCAAACTCTGACACCTGTCTTATAACATATGAAAGATTTGATGTTAGTTACCTCACTAATCAGACCGCCCTCGTATATTTACAATTAAAATGCAAAAGTCTTCAAGTGTTTATTATTTTCTATGAAAACATTTTTTAAAAAACAGAGGTTTTATCTTACATTGCTAAACTTACACACGTACAATACAAGAACTTTTGCTCTTAAAAATATCCTGCATTTAAGTTATCTCAAAATAAATTTACAGGATAGTTTTCTTACAAATGTAACATATTTACAAGTATCGTGTTATGTTGCCTTACACCTTCAGAAACTATTACATTATGTACATATGATATAAATTTAGTCTCTAAATCGGCAAGTTTACCTTTAGTTATATGTTCATTGTTATCGCCGCCATTACTTTCTTTATTTTTATTTTTGATGACTGCAGCATTCTCGCTATAACATTTAGCAGTTAATGCCAATAACGAAGAAGTTTGCATAATCTCGAACCAATTGAAAGCTACACTGATTATTATGTAAGATAATATTTCCAGTTTACTTAACACTTCAAGTTCGTAACCGAGTACGTCATTTAGAGAAAATGACTCATTCATTTCACTTTTATCAAATTTAAGCGCAATTACACTACTTTTTTATAACTTTTCTTCTCTCACAATACTTACAGCACTTAAAACGAACATTATACATTTCGATATCATTATACAAAACATGTAATCTGGAGCACTTTTCCCTACGCGTATTTCGGTTTCTTTTATTTTAGCTTTAATTAATTTTTCCCGTGCTATCATGGAATACCACCCATCCTTGGTTAGTACAATGACTCTTTGTTATTGATTAGCGTCGCAATTTACACAACCCAATCGAATAATAGAAATTAAATCATAGCTAACGCACAGTCCTATTTCCACATATTTACGTTTAATACGATTACATTCGTAACCATGAAATCGATGTCTAATACAATTTAACAGTTCTTCAATCCTTGTACCTTTTTGTGCGTATAATAAGTATTTGTTGATTTGTACGTAATGGGAATTATAATCGTTAACACTAGTAGTAGTAGCGTGATAATTATTCACCTTTTCGTTCCTCTTATCAGTAGTAGTAATAGTAATAGCTGTATCTCCCATATTATTCTTGACTTCTATTTTATTCTCAATAAAGTTTGCAAATAAGGAACCATCACAGGCGTTTTGCCGATGTTGCTCCTTTATAATAATTCATGTTAAATAGCTCGTAAGCATTTCTGTTAGTCATTATCTTGAAACTTGTATTAATTTTTACTAAAAAAACTGTAGAATAAGAATTTTTGCTTCTGAACACAAACTAATAACTAACAGGCATGTTCGTAATGCAAACACATATACCATTACTTCCTCGTAAAATTAAAGTAATGTAAGAGAAGAGTGAAAGAGCACGAGTGTATCTGCATTCTTAAACAAAGAAAAACAAACTTGTTCATTCTCATCCGTTAACTTGAGCATAGATGTTTGATTTCAGACATATAAGAGTGTAGACTGAGGGTACGTGGGGTACTGAAAGTCTAGGTAACTTAGTAAAACTAGTCTACAGATATTTCGTTACCTTTTTAAGCAAACATTTGAACTTACAAAATATATCTTTATGAGAGAAGCAGATTTAATATTTATTCCTCGTAATTAAATCTTTTGAACTTTTACACATTCTCTTCTTGAAAATGATTAAGCGGAAGCAGCAGCAGCAGCAGTAGAAACCACGACTAGAAATAAAACAGCATCTTTCAATAAGTTATAGGAAATACAATCAACATCTATATAAACTTTATGAAAATTTAGTAACATTAAAACATAAAATAGGTTTGTACATAATATGCAAGAAGTTAGACAATTTAAATGTTAGTTCTAAGGTTTTTTCCTCACATGTAAATAAATCTAAAATTTCTAATCTTAAGACTTCAGAAATTCTAATTCTGAAGCAGTTATGTAACACCTTAGAAAATTTCAAAGTTCAATAACAAAGGCAAACATTGTCAGCTCTTCCTGTTTTTTTGCTAAAATCAAATAAAATAAGCAATATTAAGTACCATATATAATTGATATAATTTTAGTTTAACAAGGATTCATTAAAGTAAGGTAAAAGCCAATCTTATAAAAGAAAGATAAAGTTAAAATAAAATTCTATTTGAATACACCTCGTATTTTACTTCTGGAATATTGCCTAAAAATTTTATTTCAAAAGTGGCCTTAAAATTAAGTATAAAACGTAGTAAAATTATTTCAAACTATAAAGTAACAGATCTTACGTCAGAAATTTTAAAAAACTGTGCAAAGGCACATAAAATCACATATCAATGACAAACAATGTTATATCTTGCTCAATACAAAAATATAAAGTTATGCACACAAAGAAATTAATAAACATGGCATCATTAAAAGCTTAAGCAATAATTAACTGGGTTACAGTTCAACTAATGTAAAGATATGGTATCGACGCCACGAAGGAGGGTGATATATGACCTCATAGTCGGGGAAAATACGAGTCATGCCGTGGGAAAGTTTATCAAGCAGTGAACAGTAGTCGTACAGATACGCATAAGATAGGTGGTGTTATGAAGTAATCAGTTTTGTTCGGGAATGCCTTATTTGTTTTGGTAAAGTAAAATTGCCTCTATTGAAGTTCTAGCGTACCTGCCATTGCATTAGGCATTGAGGTAGAAACTCCAAATTATTTGGGATAATGAATTCAATAGAAAAGCGGCCAAAGTCCACTTAAGTATCATCCTACCTGTGAGAGTTATCAATTCAAAAATTAAAGGGTAAAGAACGTCTTCCGAGTATAGAGCACTATTCCACCTGTGTCTAATTGTTTTTTTTCGTTTACCCTACATCTGGTAAAGAAGGGCCACCTTACACCTGCCTGCATCTCCAGACAATTGCTACCGCCGCTAACAACCCAGATTTTCTGGAAAGTAACATAAATTTAGATAAAGGATGCTGCTGTCGGTTTTATATAATTAGGAAATGAATGAATTACCGAGTAAGTGTATATTTGTTGAGTCAAAATTATTTGATCTAGAAACTCTAAATTTGTATTCTTAATTGTTAAAGAAAATCATTAACACTGAACCTACTGTTTGTACTTTAATAAGTTAGTTTTGTAATTATTATCACATACTGGGTACCCATAAAATCTTTTGCCTATGCATATTTTGAATATTGTTGACTGCCGTTAACGAAATTGAGATTCGCTTATTATCAGTTAGCTTTAAATAATTGCTTCCAGCTGTAGAAATAATGAATTTTGTTAAATAAATAATTTCGAATCTCGATACCGTTAGCCAATGTTTCTCTTCTTCCTAGAATATAAGTTATGTTTAGTTTCTTACATAATTGTTGAATTTGTGCTTATAATGTGTGCATTTTCGTGCGAAGTTAATTATATAAAGATGTTCTTGTGCTAAATTTTGGTTATTATTTTATTAACATAAACCTTACTTGTAATTGTAATTATACAGTGCGCTTACAATAAGTTAAAGAGCAATCAAGTAATTTTCAGTAACAAAAGTCATAAAGCATTTATTTCTAAGTAAATATAACACATTCCTAAAAATCTAAAGTTCGGTTAGCTTAATTCCTAACAATATACAGGGTGGTCACTTCTAAAACGTGCCTTTGGCTAATTAATTTAAGGCAAACTACGCCCTAAATTTTGCGAGTAACGTCAAATAATTATTAAAGCTCTTGTAAACATTTTGCATTGATTCTTATATATAGGAACCGTTATAAATAGTGAACACCTTTATTTTAGTATATCTTCTCTTTCAGTTTTTAATCTCGTACCTGCAGTACCATTAGAGTGTCTGTCGCCACTCCTAAGGTAGGTCACTAACATCTTGGCATATAGGGTGTTTCCACAAACATTACCTGGTAACAGTATAGACTTGAGAACAGTGGCAACAACCTTTTACCGATTTTGTCTTGATTTAACAGTGTTTAGCCTCGTAAGTACCACTAGACTACGCCGCGCTCCACTGTAGCTTTGTTGGCCATGGTTAAACACTAGTGCTTTTTAACTGCCACATGCGTTGTTCTCAGTTTAGCATGTGACAATGATCCTTTTAAAAATTAGAAATAAAGTCTTAAATTATATAAAGTACCATCTATTTTCCATCAGCCTCCTTTCCTCTAACTAATATATATCTGTCTTACTTACTTACTTATTACTCTACCATGTCACTGTTCTTTCTTTCATTAACCAAGAAAACTTCGTCAATCAATCAACACGCGTGCAAATTAAGTGCGAGATTCATTTAAGTTCGCGCACTAGCAATCGCATTTAAATGAATAGGCAACACTTGGTATTAATTTATAATATTACCGCGGAGCCATTTTACAAACTTTGCTTTTTTAATATGCTATTGTCGGTGCGCCACTTTTTTTCTGTTTCTAACTTTGAACCTTTACTAACATTTTTAAATACATGTTGACGCGCTATTTCCTTTTTCTAACTTTGCGCTTTTACTAATATTTTTAAATACATGTCGGCGCGCCACTTTACTCATACAAACAAGACACGCCTGTTTATTGCTTACTGGTGCCATCTTTCATTTAGCCACGTCTACTCGCAAACTAATGATCACTTAGACACGCCCTTTTAGCTATCATGGTTCCATCCTGTCCGCCTTCTCGTAAACTCCACTCTTCGAGTTCACTCTAACCAACACTCGGAAAACTCTATATACTAAACCACGCCTACTTACTAACTAATGCTAGTTAGACACACCTCTTGCTCTACTCGTATTCCATATTTCTCGCGCTGTCGTAAATCACACTCCTGCATTTCACTCTTGCAGGAAACTCAGGGCCGGGGGTTGAAAACTCTGCTCCTCTTCCCTCCACTTCACCCACTCACCAAAAACTATCTAGAAAGTTAGTTGCTATACTACTTATATGTGTTACTAAATTTTAGTAAATAGATATTGTATTCTGCAAACAGATTAGTTTATTTACAGCATGAAACATTTCAGAAAAACATTTTCAAAGGCATTGAGAAACTCCAAATAATGGAATTCTTGCCTTCTGTAAATGGTACCTACTTTCAAAGAATATTTATTTAGCTTTAATTTTATCCAGATTTGTTCAAAAGAAAAGAAACTGTTATCGACCTACATAACAAAGTACACCAAGTTATTATGCACATACATTATATCGTGGAAACATATTTTTTAACAAATTATTCAGTCGAATTTGCTGATTTAATAGTAACCAACTAATTCCATTCATGTTTAAAAGAAGTACAGTATGATTATCATCATTTCAGTATGCAAACTTACATTAGGTGTCAATTATCTATAAAAAAATACCTTTCGTGATATATGTTTTGTTACCAATAAATTAAGGCCTTCTTTGTTTCAGGTTGATTTTTACAGAATTTTGATTTTTTACTGTATAAATCATTTAAGGTAGGCTTCCTATTTATTCAGATCATCCCAAAGAAAAACTTACTTAGTCTTTCTGATTAAACTTTTCTGATTATTATAAATTATCTAAATTTATAAATCTTTACTAATTTTGTCTGCTGTAAAAATTTTAAGTTTATACCTCCTGGAGAAATTTCATGTTGCGAGGGTTGCCTATACTCTTATTAGTTTAAAATTTAATGAATGACACCATTTGAAATACATGTGTTTTACATACGTTCAATTAATTGGTTATTATTGTTTAATATATCGTGATATTCAAATTATTCTATTTTCGACGTTTTAATTCCTATTTATGTAAGTTTTTTATCTTTAATGGAAAATTTTTACTGTTAAAACAATATTTTTTTAGTGTACCTGCCGATAACTCGAAATAATCGCTCGAAATATATAGTACTAAATATAATTTAAAATCAGCTTTCTAAAATTTTTGACTTCATTTTAACCCTTGTTGGTATGAAGTAGTCGCTCGCTTCGACTCCCAACACACGTTTTAATATTTATTAAATATTACTTCCGCTCTGAGTACAAATAAATTAGGGCCAAACGTTTGAAAGAATAAGTATGTAGTTGTTTGCATGAATTAGTTTTCAGTCATTATCAACTTTATGTTTCGCAACAAAACAACAGTTTTCATTAAGGCAGTGCCCAGGAAATAGACCATTTATAGAAAAAATTGTAAATAAGAGAACTCAAATTGATAAACTTACTTTCAATTATGTGTATAAAGAAATTTTTGATTACTTTACTTTAATTTACCTTTTTTGTTAAAATTTATTTTATTTAAATATTTTTTTAATAAAAATTATTTTTTTTTATAGTTATTATTTTCATTTGATGCAAATGGTGGAATAGATTAACCAATTCCTTACGCTTTTCTACTATCAAAGTACAGTATAACTCTGTTATAACGAACTCAAAATTTGCATGCATTTTGTTCGTTATAAGCGATCGTTCACTATAACGAAATCATTGAAAATACATGTTAACACACTTATAGCAGCTACAAATTAAAACCAAGTATAGATTTGTTTACAATAACGTGCAAATCATTTCTTTTCGTCCGCTCCGCGTTGCATCACTGAGCGGAAAAGTAAGCTCGCCGCTCGTTTAAACGCGAAGTGAAACATAAAGTTGACTTTAACTGAAAAATTTATGTGCTGCTAAAGGTGATCGAAGACAAATTAAACTACAAAATTTCAGCAAAATTTCCGTAAATCTCCGCTAACTCATGAATTGCCAAACGCGTCCAAATTACTATTACTTATTTTCTCCGTGCTGCACTGCAGAAAGAAATGGATCTACATTCGAATACATGAAATAAACCCCATGCAACTTTTTCTCGACCATTTACGGTTATAACGTTCCTAATTGGGCCCTACGCCCCTGAAGTTATTAAAATTAGTAATTCTCCTGCATTAGCTAGTTTGCTTCGGCCACCACAGTGGAGAATAGGGTAGGTTCTACAATTGCGTTGAATTTAATTACCCTTGTAACGATATTGAATGTTTGTAAACTTATCGAGCCCCACTTTGGGCGTCAACTGTTACGGTTTTAATGTTTGCAAAGTTTATCGAGTTTACGTTGAGATAACTGTAATACTTCGTGGTTTTAATGCTCAACGTTGGTGCGCCAAATTATAATGTTTATACACAAGAAAATATTTTACCGTTCTTTTAGGTTCTTTGCTCTAGTCTGCAATGAGATAGCTCCATTTCTACAGGGTACAACCATCAATCTTCCAGAATTTATATAAATTGTTGTATTTAATTCAATGATTAATACCTGAGTATTGCAAATTAAATATTTTATAAACTTAATTGATTCAAAGCAAAAATTGTTTAGCAAAAGAATTTTTCATTATAATCCAGAATAATTCTCAATTTTGTAACTATTAATTAAACTAACTAAGGACCCTTTACAGATTGCACTGATAAGAGAATCAGCATTCGAACATATGATCAAAATTCATATGGTAACTTATTCTAAATAAAAATACAAATAGGTATTTCAAGATTCAATGACCGAATTTATCTCCGAAAAAATCCCACCTTTTTCTTTGACTAACTCTGTATATAAAATAATATGAATTAAGTGGGTTGTTGTCAGAGATTGAAAACATATTAAAAGCTAATCAGAATTAAAATAATGTTTCATAAAATAATTTTTTAATTAACTCACGCAGTTCAGCTCACGACACGCCATTGGAATTTTTATTTGGGGATTTACCGTTACGCTTCGAACACCTGCGTTACCACCTTCAAGTTCAGGTACTTCCTGATTTTTACTTTGATTCGTGGCTGTTTGTCAATTTTCATTGGCTTTAGAACAATTCTATAATGAAATTTTAGTAACGTATTTTACCTGACGAATAATTCCTTTGTTTCCGGTAACTTTTCGTTATGGATATTTTTCCAGATTTCGTCTAATTATTAGATAATAGGTGCTTAGATTTCCATTTAAATATCAAAATCATTTGTTTCTTCTCGGTTTTGCCACCAAAAAGATTCGTTGTTTAACGTTATAAAATGTCGTCAGGTTATCGATACGACAGTAAATTGAATCTCCTGAATTTATAGGATTTCTTCTTCACTACTGGTGAAGTATACTTTTACCACTTACTCGCGCTAAATAATATTTATTTTAGCAATAAAGGTACATTATACCTTTTTAAACAATTCTATTTCACAATTTCAATATGGCGCTATACGCTTACAACGTCGATCTTGCGCCAGCCGCCACTCGTGTCGTCTAACCAATTATTACTAACTTACGGAAACACTATTCCCGCCAATTTATCCCAGTCTTATTTTTAGTAAGTTTTACATTTACCGCTGCCAGCCAAATTTTTTATAACTACTTTCTTTTTAACAAATTATTTCTATTTAGCCTGATTACTTTTGCGTACAAATTATTTTCAAACTTGCATAGACAAAAAATATTTATGAACCGGTATTTTACCGCTTATCTTAATTTATGAATTAATATAATAATAAATCAAATCTCGACTCATGACACGATAGCATACAGGGATTTTAAGCATGTGTTTGGAAATTCATGGAATAGTCGTAAATAAGAGCGCCACTTTGCTTTTAACAATAACGAGAAGATAATAGTCTAAAAGTCTGTTGTTATAGAGGCCGGAAAACAAAGAAACCGATCTCCAAATCTTTAGATCGAGGATAGTATTATTGTGTACTTACAGTAAGGTAACTCTTTTTATGCACGTCGCTGGGTTTCCTCTTCGATCATGTAAAATTCCAACGGATTACCTATACTGGTTAATTGCTTAAAAATTAATCTAGCTCCTGAAAGAAAGTACGGGTTATTACAACTACAGGTCTACATATAAAAAAATAAGATCTGTACTTAAAGATCGAATATAATGAAAAGTAAAGAATGTGGATTATAATTAATAATTTACACGTCTCCCCGGAAGGGGATAATGGAAACAATAATTTTTATACTTAAATCAAGGGACACTTGTGTGATTAACAACTAAACTATTCTAAATTAAACAAGAAAGTATTTGGACTAAAATGGCTTTAATAATGTGAACAATGAAAATTTAAAAAGAACGTTAGCCTTTTATTTTGATATTAACGAACTCGTCTTGAATTTATATGTTTGCAACGATTTTTTATCGTTTAGTATTTTTTGATTTATTTTTCATATTATTTATAGTTCAGTAATTTCTTAACTTCTTATTAAGTTTTACTCCGTTTTTTTAAACTACCAATATCTACTTTTTCCATTTCCAAACATTTGAATATTTAATTAATATTCAAAATTATTTTTAAGCTTGGTTTTATTAACTTTCTCCAGTTATAACAGAGATGGCGTAAGAATTTACCTTGTAGCAAATTACATTGCTAACAAAATTCAAAATTGTGATAACGATGTGTTTCGCAGTCGGTCTTGGAAAAAAACACGAGCAAGACATTATTTTAAATAATGTCAATGGTTCCAAGTTATAAGCTGTTGATTACGCTTTATAATTGTTTCTAAACTAAAAATTTATGTTTGTTGTCGCTACTATTTAGTGAGTAAGAAATAATATGAATTTTTCTATATTTTATTAATTAAAATTCTATTTAGCGGCTATCGGCATGCCTACGTGCACATATACGATATAAAGGTCACGATTAGAAGGAATTTAATATTCTTTGAATTTTGGTTAATGGTTTGGAATAACTTTGAATCGGTTAATTATTAAATCATCCACACACCGTGTGGTATTAATGAAAAGAAATTTTTAAAAATCCTTCTATGAAGCATTCACCGTTGCCCGGAGCCTTCTATGGAAACATGCGTTCAAATAAGTGAACCAATACGTTTGTTTTTTGCAATTATTTGGTTTTAAAATAATATCGTTTTACAAGATTAGTGTAAATT
>JAHWXV010326670.1:0-14195 GCA_024586415.1 Phrixothrix hirtus
ATATATATATATATATATATATATATATATATATATATATACATCTTACATCTTACATCTTACATAACTAGTAACAATTTTTAAAAAATTCAAATTAAATACACTGCGCCGCACGCGTCTCCGAAAACTGGTAACGCATATTAGTGAACACTCGGAACAAGTCGCCGGAGTCTGATAACGCAGCGAAAGACACGTTACTGATGTTTAGTACCGCAGCTAACGTGTTAAATAATAAACTTTACGGTCACATTGTACCCTATAAATTTATATCCTATACAAGAGGACTTTTCAAGAGATATTTAGGCGTTGCGGGGCGTTTGCTAATGTTTTATTTATATATTTATTCAAAACTTTATTGAAACTGACAAATCCCATTAACGCTGAAGACCAACTATATTCTATCTAATCTATCTCCAGTTAACTAAAATTATGTCTAATTGAACAAAGAGCTAGCTAAAGATTAATCCAATTTTCAGCAGCTAACTGTAATTATTTAATTATCTATTCATTTTACAAAATGTGAATTCAAAATAGCATTCTTTAATTACATTTGGGAGATATTTCTCGTAGCCATATCTCGCTTGGTATTTCAATTGTTCCTATTTTGAATAACCACGTGACAAACTATGGAAGTTTTATTAGGAAAGTGCTAAAAATATTTATTTGAATATATTTTATTCATAGGAGGTACCATGTTGATATGTATTGCCTAACTTATTAAATAAAGGAACTACTCTATCCACTTATAGCGTAACGTAGTCTTTCTTACTTTTTCAATTATAAAAGGTCATAAATTGAATTAAATGATAACAGATAATTATTTTACAGGAAAACCCTATAATTCTTTAGTCTTTAATAATAATGAAAATAAAATAATGCAAACATAAAACAGAATGGCATATTGACAAAACTTACGCCATATAATAAA
Source organism: Phrixothrix hirtus (assembly GCA_024586415.1). Taxonomy (NCBI): domain Eukaryota; kingdom Metazoa; phylum Arthropoda; class Insecta; order Coleoptera; family Phengodidae; genus Phrixothrix; species Phrixothrix hirtus. The sequence goes on from JAHWXV010326670.1 coordinate 929, forward strand.
CATTAGCAGGTATTTAACCCCCAGACAGTGTGCTCAATATGAATGTTTTATTTGCGGGCAAGGGTAGATCAGAACAGAATATGCGGTATAATGGAAACGTCCTGCATGCAGTGGAGATATATTTGTAAGGGGATAGTCACTACACTCAATTCAATTTTACTCTGGCTGTCCGCGACATGTTACACAAGAGAATACCGTAATTTGCAAGTGAAAACTGAATTACAGGTGTAGTTAGTTTTACTTGTATTGGACTAATCTAGTTAAAAATTTAGTTTGAGCACAGTTTTTCTAGATGCAAGTTCATTTAGGCGTTTTAAAAGATAATTGAAATTAAAATTATTATAGTAACAACTATACAAAAGCCGTTTCCCAAAATATGAAAGTTATTAAAGTAGGTAAGTAGAGTACTAATGGGTTAGTTTGGGTTTAAAATTCAAAATTTAATAAACCATAAATGAAGGCCTTCAGTCTTATTTAAATAAATTGAGTTTATGCCAGAAAACAAGGATTATTGAAAATAATGTGTGCTTAACATGTTTGTTGTTTACGGTTAAATTAACAGCGATGGTATCTTCCAGGAATCATAATTGGGGTTAGATTAACATTATGAATACGGAATAGGTTAACATTTGGTTTTAATAAAACAATTTTGTCAGTAATTAACTTACAAATAAATTAGTCGAAGATTGAGTAATCTGAAATTAAAAAACCATAAATTAACATTTAATGTAAAACATGATTAAGATCAAAAATTGTGAAAGTGTAAAACCGCACAAATTATTCTAGTTATTATAAATATATACAGTGTGTCTGCAATATAAAACGCATAATTTAACACAGGTGTACCCAAGCCCCTTGTGAACATAAATCTGAAGGTATTTTCAATCTAACGTAAAAAAGAGTTTTCATTAATTTTTTGCGCAAGAATCTACCACGTGTAATATCCTTTATCATGAAAGTATTTGAAAACATAAATATCACTTTTTTGTTGACAAAAGATCATGCTACCTTTACTATTAGAATACTTTTTCGGCTGAAGGAGTCACCAGCTGTTTTAATAAAAAGTAGCCCAACGTATTTCTTTAAATCATCTAAATTTTCTTTTATTACTTATTAATTATAATTATTTGTGAACTAATTTATAGACTTATTTGATAAATATCTTAAATTGACATAAGTTTTATTTACATTAATTTGTATAAACATAACGCAAAATTTTAATGGAATTCATATATCGTTTAAATTTTTAGCTATTTTCACAAAATTAAAATTATACACAAAACAAGCGAATACAAATATTAATAATATGAAGATATTTTTCATCAAAAAAATTTAACGTCGTGTTAAAGCGGCTTTGTAAAATTGAAAGTTATTTAAACAAATGCGTCCATATTCAATAATAAACTGTATACATTAAAAATAATGCCCATTAAGTAAAAACCTTGTTTTTATTAAGATTTTATAAACTTGCACAATTAACGCACTAATAGAAATTTCAAGGAAGAAAATAAAACTTTTCATTTTAAATGGTAATTAGTGGGTTTTCTTAATAATATCTAGGTACATTCACTAATGAAATCGTATGCGTCATATCAAAGCCGTGCATTCGGCTTCGGCACTGGTTAAAGATGTATAGTTGACCAGTCATTTCTTATTCAATACAGTAGACTAAATTAAAAAGAAGGGGTGGCCTGAAAACTTTAATTACAGATATTTCGAAAACTATGTAATTTAAACACATAGCTTATAAGCGTTTTTTGTAGCGCATATATATATATTATGTAAATAGTTCACCTGCTGTAACTTTCATGCGTTAAGTCTTTTGAATGCCTTTGATAACTTCACTTAATGTGGCAGTAACCTTAAATACCGGCGAAGACGCCAATTTGTTTGGGATGAGAAAATGGCAGTTTTTCGTCATAATGATAATTGTTAACCTTGTTGTTGTACTGCTATCATTACTTGAGCCCATTAGACTTCTGTTTATGCTACAGTTTAAGAAAATATATGAGTATCTTACCTAGATTGTTCAACCTCATCAGCTCTAACTATCATCCTCACTGGTTTACCGTCTCATAAAATACAATGAAGTTAATAGCTACTGAAAGTAATAAAGTAAAATCGTCCAATATTACTACACAATTCAGGCTGATACCTTAAATGCTCCAGCGAGCTCAATGTACGTACAAGTGTATCACGAGTTAAATTGATTTAAATGCAGATATTTAAAAAGTATCGCTAACAACTTGTAATATGAGGTAAAATAGATTAAACGAGTTTCGGTATTCTACTTTCAAATAGCCTGCTACTGCTATAGAAAAATCAATAAATCTAGGCAGACTTTTACTGACTATTTCTTTTACTGATTACTTAACAATTCCTGTAAATTATTAGAAATTTTTACGACTACAGTTACAAATAAAATGTTGAATAATAGTTTAAAGCATATAGAATTAATAATACAATTAAAAGATTTCTACTTCTAGAACTATACGTTACCCAGTAACTTGGCCAGAATACGAAAACTAGGAACTAAATTTATTGACACTAATAAAGGATAGATATAATCATTTAGTCCACTATGGCGGATTAATTTATAATTTAGCTAAATAAGTGGTTATGGTACATCTGTTGCCTCGTTCCTTATTATAAAACATACGCCTTTCTAAGATTTTCAAATAAGATTTACATTTCTCAAAACGTATACGATATAAAAATTATATAATTCACTAATAGGAACTCTTTTTTTTTTTTGGCATAAGGGCTAAAGTGTTTGTAATCAAAATGCGGTCCGCCAAGATCTTTTATTAGAAAAAAACGTTCTAGCTAAATATCTGGTTTCCTTAGCTTTTCAGTTGGCTGGTATACAAGGCGATTTATTGATTCTAAATCCCTATAAAAGTGGTCAATATGAAGCCTGAATAAAATTACACATAGATTGATGAATATAAATATTTTAAATTCTAGCAATCGAAAATGTATTTGTAGCTGAATACATAATTTCAAATATTTAAATAACGAAAATCACTAGATGGTATGAATACTTCTCTTTGCAAGAGTGACTTGCGATTAATTGGATAACATTTGCTTGAGATTTAAAATAAATTTGATAAAATTTACATAACATGTCGAAAAACTTTAACTCTTAGTAATTTGCTAGCCAGACCTCCAAAGTTGAAGCTGTACTAAATTTTCGTTAGGTTTAATTGAATTATAGAGGGTTGGAAGAGAGAAAGTATTAAGGCGGTAAGAAAATGAGAGATCTTCATTAGTGGAATTTTAAACAAGCGGAAAGATATACCATGTTTTATTAGACTTACAAGATAAAATCCATTCTATTACTTTGTTAAATGAGTATATTATAAAACACTGCAATGTATAGACTGCACTATGGCTATACTAAAACCACCCAGGGGGAAACAACTTTGCAACAAATGCTATAAAAAATCACAAGAATAAGTGATTCTTATTATGAATGGGATACATTTAGACCTACAAATTATGATCTCTGACTCACCTCCATAAGTCTGAACTGTGTAGGTATTCTTTTGGTGCAGTTTAACGTTCTGAGAATTATGAATATCTAATTGTTAACTGATTGTCTTTATAGAAAGCTATATTTTCAAATCCCGTTGTGTGGAAGTGTCGTAATCTAACGTTTATAAATTTAACTAAAATCCTTATTGGAATTTCACGAACATTTGCACATATTTACAAAGCTTAGCGCTACGTTTTTCGCCTTTGGTTTCGTACCGCATATGGGCATTTGTGTTCACAACTTGCTATTAGTATTTCTCTCTATCTGTTATTTAATGATTGGTCTACTATCTACTTCCGATGTACGCTAAAGTCGAGTAGGTATTCGCCGACGTTCTGATTAACTTAATTAGTAATTGTATTTTGAGTTCGCTTAGTTTATTGCTTATGAGGTACAGCATTTCCGAACCTCTCGTTCGGGATTTACAGCAACCATTGCTGTTAGGTATCGTTGTTATTGGACCAAGAAGCTATTAATATAACTTTGGAATAAGGTGGTAATATTTCTTTTCTTATTATCACGCTGTTAAAATTGCGGCATGAAAATCATCTGTACTACAATGTTGCAATTATACTTTTCAAGTAGTTCTTCGTAAGTTCCCGAATGATGCGGTGAACCTATTATTTAGATTTCATAAGTAAATTTGAAGATCTATTTGCAGGAATCTCTAATCTGCAACCGCTATATTGTCTTGGTGTTGGGCTACACCACGAGTTATCTATATTCAAGTCATGCAACATGTCAGCTTTCGAGTAACAATTTGTTTTGAATAAATATTAGTTATTAAATTTGTATGTGTAATTGCATCTAAGGTAACGCCGTTTAGTAATCACCATAATAATGTCACGGTAAAGGATATACCTACAAATCATACTACGAAATCTCTTCCTATCTAGCATTTGGAATATTTAACACCCATCTATATATTTTTGTCTGTTGGTCTGTGCCGTTATGTGGGCATTTTTGTGTACACAATTTTTCATTACAAGGGGCACTATTTATATTGTGAACCTTGGCAACACTGTATATCCAAGACGCCATCTAACATCTGTAATGAGAAGTTTGATATTCCTGAACATAATCTTATTCAGAACATTTTGAGATTTAAGCGTGATTAGTGGTGTTGGTAGTAATTTGAAAATTCTGCTTCAGCGGAAAAATGGAATTAACTCGTGAAAATGTCCGTACAATGATTTATTACGACCTTCGACGTGGAATATCTAGACAAAAGTTCATCGATCAACTTACTTCCACTTTTGGTGACGAAGCTCTATTATTTATTACTGTGAAACGCTGGTATAACCAGTTCAATCGCGGCTGCCGTTCACTCACCGTCGAAAGTTGTGAAGGTCGTCTAAAATCAGTTATTGTTCCAGCAAACACTCAAGCTGGGCAAAAACTGATAATTCAAGATAGTCTTGTGACATATGGTGAGATTAAAATAACCTTATACATTAGTTTGATCAGCACATATAAAATATTGCATGAAGATTTAGCCGTGAAAAAGATTTGTTCTCGTTGGATTCCACATAATTTTAAAACAACTGAAAAAGATGCCAGTGCCAATTGGTGCAAGAAAATGCTTACTAAATATAATGGTGATGCTTCAAAACGCTTATATAATATTGTAGTAGGTGACCAATAATGTATATACGCGTATGAGCCGGAAAGCAAACAGAAGTCGACTATATGGGAGGTTCAAAATGAACCAAACCAAACAAAAGTTGTTCGCGCTCGAAGCACTTCCAAACAAATTGTCGCTTATTTTTTCGGAAAACTGGTCATATGGCAAGAGGAACGTAAAACTATCAGTTCTGGATGGTACACCACCATTTGTTTGCCGAAAGTCTTCACGGAAATAAGGAAAACGAACAAGCACCGTAGGATCATTCTGCATCACGACAGTGCGAGCTCCTACACATTTTGTCTAACAGTCGATTATTTCAACACTCAAAAAATCAAATTAATGAGTTATCCGCTGTACAGCTCTAATTTGGCACCCAATGATTTCTTTTTATTACCGAAGGTCAACGAGAAATTGCATAAACAACGGTTTTTATTGGGAAAAGGGGTCTCCTATACGTTCAACAAGTCATATTTTAGAGATGTCTCAAATAGAATAGCCAAAATGTTTTGACAATTGGTTCGAAAGGATTCAAAAGTGTATAGATTATAAGGGAGAATATTTTGAAAAACAATAAGTTAATGTTGAATGATAAATTACTGTTTCTTTATTATTGGGCTCACAATATAGATAGTGCCCCTCCTAGTAATTACCTTTATGGGTACTATAATAGTTGGGTTTCTTTGAGCTTCCGTCTCACGTTATTAACGGGTAGGTATACGTCGACTTTCTGGCTAACTTAATTATTAGTAGCCGTATGTTGAGTTAGATCAGTTCATTGCTGGGGTATCTGATAAAGAAAATAAGGCTTTTCCAAAAATTACCTCCAGGATATACACCAACCTTTTGCCACATAAGATCTTACACCAACCGGTTTCGTCGCTCGTGTTGCAATAGAAATAGAACTTGCCGCAGTTTAGCTCAGTAGAGTTAAATCAAGAAGGGGCCTGAGCGGCTTTGTTACGCTGGTTTTGGCTTTCGACCACACTTCTCAAATGGTACCTATAGGAAGGGAAAAAGTGTATACCTGTAAAGGGCACAAGTGCAACGTATCTTCCTATCTCGTACGTACATGCCACACGAGAAAATGTACGACGGTTTTTTTTTGTACTGGAGTTAACCTAACCTAAAGGAAAGCGAGGTTCTTGCAATAAGAAAAGAAATCCAGCTAAAATAAAACTAGAAAATCGTTTATTATCGTTAACGAGTTTCGACAATAAATACAAAAACAGTATAAATAACAATTAATTTTTATCCCTTGCGGGGCTCTAAGATGACAAACTTGGTTGATAATGACTTTTTGCCTTCACGGGATCTAGGCCATCCGATATTTTATGGAGATAATAAATTATGTTACAATCAACATACCCAAAACTAAAGCACTTGTACATTTGAAAACAAGGCACAAGCTATTTTTCTCCGTTAACGTGAATTAAAACAAGAATTAATTTTTAAAGAACAAAGTAGAAATGAAAATTACAATAAACAACATTGATAGCGTTAGGCGTACATCATTTAACAACAAATACGCTAGAGAAGAAGCAACGGTTGTTATTTGTTATCGATATTCAAAAATTATAACGTAACAGGCGCTATAAAATGCAAATTTCAAAGATTAGGTATTGTAGCAAAACATAATGAAGTGAAGTATTCAAAAGGAATTTTATAATCTTTAGCATAAATAAATTTTGTATCTATTTTTATTAAATAGAATTCCTAAATATTTGTTACAGTTACAAATAAAACAATTAATAGTCGTTGAATTTTCGTTTGCAAAAGCAATTTGAACGTCACACCTCGTATATACAATTCAACTAAAATCTAGACAATGCCTCTGATCCAACGGTAATCTACAATTGCTTCAAAAATTGTATCGACCCGTAGGTATCTTTAACTCACGGCGATTTCACCTGAATATTCAAAGCAAAGTGTCGTACTCTGTTGCAGTTTCACATCTATAATTTTACTTTGTAAACAAATGTAATTGTTTTATAACCAAATACTTAACAGTTAAAACGCGTAATTTTAATAATTTAATTCGAATTACCATAATTTACCGAAAAGACCAATAATGAAAAAAATAACGTTACACTTTGCTGCTAAGACGTCCCAAACGTCGTCTTTAATGGGATCAGAATGGAATTGCGGTAAATCTAGAATAAGGTTTACTTTGTTTATTATGTTGATAAAATTTCAGCGTGAAAGTCGCCTATAATCCAATTTTACAATTATATTTTTTAAGTGTTTCTTTGTAAATTCCTGAACGTTACGGCGAACCAAATATTTAGTTTTCACTAGTAAATTTGGATGTAGATTTGCATGAATCCATAATCTGCAATCGCAGTATTGTTTTTTTTGGTTCGCTACGCGATGAGATCTATATTCCGTTTAAACAACACGTCAGCTTTCCAGTAATATATGATTCCAGACATACGTTTCCATAGTTCATGAATATTTTCACTTCAACAGAAATTTGTTTTAATTAAATAGTAATTATTAAATTTGAAATACTTAATAATATGTAACTACATGTAAAGTAACACAGTCTGAAAATCATTATAAATAATTTTCTTTACTTTTAATGTCACGGCAAATAAAGTACCGATAAATCGTGTTATGAAATCTTCCACTATCTAGAAATATTTTTCTTTTATTGATATTTTAATTTCCAGATTGTTGTGTACTGATATACAGTCACTTGATCTCTAGAAAAATAACTGTTCCTGATGGGCCTTCAACATATTTGTTTTATAGGGGTTGTTTTAGATACCTTTAGCGGTAGTGTTGTATAACACAGTAACGAAATTTATTAACTCTAAATTAACGCTTTGGTCTAGTGCACGTTCGTGAAAGACGAAATCACTATTTTGACTCAAACGCCACCATCTGAAATATGAAGCGTATTCAATGAATTATTTTGTGTTAGCTTTAATTCGGTAAAAAATCACAGGCAATAACCTTTTGCTTAAGAATATTTAACTTAAGAAATTTTGAGTGTTGGACCGCATATTTTAGGAAATTACTCCTTATGTTTTGTGTTAGCCTTAATCCGTGAATAAGACACCTTCATTAACTATTTGCTTAAGGTATGAATTCCTACGGGAAAATAAGAATACCTTTGTTACACTTACTTTCGTTTTTATTATTGTTATGCTTAATCCTGTTTTTACTATTGTTTAGATTCATTCTGTTGTTGATTGCGCCACACCTTGGTGGAATAAATTTTATTGTTTGGTACATTGCTTACTTATTTTCTACGAACAACAGTATCACTCCTTTTTCAGCTAGGAAGAACTTCATGCTGCTGAACCGACCCTGTAGTTTGGTAAGGTTTAGTATAGAGTAAATACGTCACATACCATATCGTTTAGGCGAGTGTTGCGTTTTCGGTTTTACGAACAACTAGCACCACACCTTTTTTTAATTTGTTGTATTTCTTAAACATTTAATACCCTTTTACATAATTAAGACAGTTTCTCAGAAAAATTTCCCTAAAACGAGTAACAGAAGGTACTCTTACCATTAATTAAGAATAAAAAATGACTATGAAACTGAAAGTCCTAAATAAATGAAAATTTCTATTTGAAGTTATAACTACATGTATATGCTAAATCAATAATTTGCTTAAAATAGAATAACCCAAACTGTCATTTTTAGATATCTTCCAAATTTTTGTTTTTCGCGATTTTCTTAAAACTTAGTATATTTCTTATCTATTTCATTCCGTTTTATAGCAACAGGGTAGATTCTCTAATAAAGTTTGAAACACGAGTAACCGGAAGCACTTGGTGCACTAATTGTGAACAACATATCTCAAAAACTAAATAGCATATAAGAATGAAATTGCATATTTAAGTTTTTTATCTTCTGCACATGAGACAAAAAGAATTTAGTTAAAATCGAATGTCCCGAAGTGCCACTTTATTCTTGCGATTTTTAAGTTCTTTTGCAATGTTCTCGAAAACAGTTACAACATTTTCTTTTAAATGTGCTGCGGTTACTATGTATTTGATGCTCTCTTACGTGAACTTAACACTTTTTCTGAAAAGTTATCAGAGAAAATTTACGGAGTTAAGCAGCCTTTTGCGTGTACATGAACTTAGATAGGTGATTGTTACAATTATCGTTTCCAAAATAAACCTAAACAATAACTTAATCATTTGTGGGCACTATTGACATAACTACGTGCGTAAGAGAAAGTCGCGTATTGTCTCACACCATATTTTCTTTGATAAAACTCTGTACATATCCTTTCTCCTTACAATTTTTTATCATTATTCTATTATTTCTAATTTTTGATGCAGAAATAACATTAGTTATTCCATTCATCATTTCAAAAAAATTAATTATTATAACAATATTAATTTATATAATAATTTTATTCATTCTAATTCTAATTCTAGGAATTATTCATAAATGAAATCAAGGAGCTCTAAATTAACCAATTTAGGGTAAAATAATAATTTGCAATTATAACTTATTGAAACTTAATGTTCTCGTATTATTAATATATTTAATGCACCAATTCGTACATGTTTATGAAATTTAGTGAACATAGGAAATTGACAAAACAATAAACTGTGAGAAGTAATACCACAAGAGGTTTTATTTTATGGCATACACTTTTTAGTTTTATCCTTAAATTTGGTTGCTTAGTAATTTGATAGCTAAAAGGCTAGAAGCAGCTGTATAAAAATAAGGAGCTTATAGTGAGGAAATAACACATCAAGTGGTATATGGAGATAATTTCAGTAATAAAATTTAAGGATAATTCAGTCATTCAGAATGAAAAATAAAAAATAGCGCAAAACAATATTTATTAGATGAACAATACTTAATAACAAATTGTAAAGAAATAAATATTACGCTAAATTTAAAATTATACGTTTATTTGATTAAGGTTTTTCGGTATTTTCATATTTTCCGGTACGTATTAAATAATTGCATGTCCTATTGTAACAAAAATTAGAAACAATAAATGGAAAATTCTAGAATCATCTAGTATGTTTTCATTATAATAAAATAGGTGATGTAATGGCAAAGGCTCATTGCAGTAACCGATACCTGTCAATTAGTTAGGTCAGCAATGAGTCATAACATTACAAATTATTACATCATTATTATGCGTAATATTCTATTTCTATTGTTCTAGAATTCATATTTCCTTTATAAACAGCAGATTAAATTATCTTAGTTAGTTTTTATTATAATCTTAAACTGTTCAATACTGATAAAAATATAAATAGATATAAATGTAAGCTTTTAGTGGAATGTGAAATAAATAATTAAATATTTAAATAAATTAGTCTACATAGAGCTACTTATAATTTTAGTGAAAATAAATAAACATTGTAAAACAATTAACTAGTTTTGTTAGACTATTTCTTCTAGGAAGGTTTTGAAATAAATGGAAAATAAAACTTTATCGTGCAAACTGCACACATGTATGAATTACGCAATGACAATTCAATTATGTTTTAAGGTAACGTTTATTTTTATAGAGAAATAAACTATGGCATGCTATTTAGTAATGCGTGAATTTTAACTACTACAATCGATGTGTAAATGTCATACTTCAATACTAACGAGTACATTAGTATATCATGCAACAAGTGGAAGAAGTTGAATTTCAATTGTGAGCAGTTGAAATGCCTTCTTCCACGCGTTGCATATACTATTTTTTCTACGAAGTTTTGAAATAAATTGAAAATACAACGTTATTACGTAAACTGTGCACCATGTATGAATTACGCATTGACAGTTCAATTATGTTTTAAGGCAACGTTGATTTTATTTCTTTATTTCTCAACGTTGTGTGTGACACGAGCAGGATAATGAGATTCTGTTTGGCCGACATAAAAGTCGTCTAAATACTATAACATACACAAGTATAATATACCTTTTGGTTGGATTTGTTAACATGTTATCCTATCTGTTCCACATTATTGTGTTTCCATTATCAAACTAATATTTTACAGCTTGATACTTTGCATTTCCTTAATATAATCATAACATTTAAAACAAAATTGAACTACATAATTTAAACACCATGGGTAAACATTTTTGTTTATGCATGTATTAGGTCTAATCGTAATACCTTTATCATGAAGGAACAAAGCAATTTCGCGAAGGGAATAAAATCTTATTGATTTAAAGTCGCTCAACCTAAATTTTGTCTTGTTATTTGAGATAGTGTCAATTTGTAAACCTACTACTAGTTTACGTCACACCAAATTCGTTAATCCATTTAGAACAATACTACCCTTACATTTTTTCCCTTTAACCGTGAATAAAAAATGAATATGGAATTTGAGGTCATTATTGAATAAACGGCGGTTGCTTTAGGGCTTTCTATTTTATCAGCGTAAACTTTGCATTATTTGTACATTGCAAGTCATCTTATTATAAGTTGCAAAGAAGTTTTGATGAGTTTATTTGTGCCGTTATACCACTCCTTTGAAGAAATATATGTGCTATAGGCGTATATACCAAACTTTCTTAAATAATCTATGTATTATTTGATACAAATAAATCACATTCTGGAATAATATCTTTGAACAGTCACTATATATTTCAATAAAATCCCTTCTCGGTAATAGATTTATAGCTATTGAACATATTTCTCCATTATTCCCTACCCGAATCCTTCACCTTCTAATATTGCTGCTTATAGAACTCCATTAGCATAAATCTTGAGTTTTATAATAAAATTTAGCTTTTGCCATGTTAATCTTTGAAATTAATTCAGCTGCTGTTTGATTTTCTTTCAAATTCGTTCGTTGTTACACTTAAATAATATTAATTAAACCAATTAATAGACAAACGCCAGATCGAAGATTGTAATATTATAACTCTATATTTAGTTGAAATTAATAAGAAATCTCATTTATTAGATTATTTTCAGCTTGAAAAATATAATTTCCCAGTTGCTATGTTATCACATCTTGTTAATGGGTTATACATAGGGTGTTCCAATTTAGGACGGTATTCCGAGAAAATGCAGGCTTATTACTGCTGGAAAGTTTCTACACTGGAGTGCTCGGTGCGAAAACAAATAACGAGGGATTAATACATACCTAAGTCTGACCGAAATATTTCCTAAACGTTTTTTTATTTCTACCTTTTTCGTGAATATTAATTTCTGAACGAAATACTGATTATTTCTGTTGATATTTGTTTCATATGTTAATCCTCGTTCTGAGGGAAAGCTCTTATAATACTTTCTTTCACTAACACATGTAAATTGAACGCTCAATAGAGCGACACAAGCAATTATATTACAATTTTGTGTTTCAGTACTCATAAAGGTTAAATATACCATCAACTAGAATTTGAAGCACTGTCCAAGTAAAAATTAATATACTGAGTGAAATTCAAAATAAAAACTAGTAGCAAATCTATTAAGTGTAAAAAGCTTACAACAAAATTAGCAATGACCTAAGTTATAGGTCACCCGGTATAAATCCCTAATGAATCGCGCACTACCTCGAACTACAAGCTTAAATAGATCATGTTTTCACAACTTTTACGTTATATTCCGGAATTTATAATTTAGATATAAATAGATGTTAGTTAGTTAGCTTTAAAATTAGTATTTATGTTGTTGGTGGTCGTTGCTTTTATTGATGTATCAATTATTTTTAGGTCAGTCGAGCGGTTGCGATTTATTTATAACTTTAATTTAGGGGCTCAACGACCACTAACCCCACTTTGTAGTAGCCTGCACTTTATGAATAGACAACCTTGAATAATCTTTTATCTGTTACCACTTTTGTATCTCTAATTTCATTCTTTATCTCTTGAACAAATAAAATAAATTACAAACAAATATTTATTATAATGAATTAATATCAAGTGTATAAACATCAAATAATAAAATTGGAAAATATTAAATAGTTTTCTATTTCATAAATAATAATCAAGGAAAGTTTAAATTAATATTTTTCGATTGTTATAATCGCCAATAAATACTTAACGATTAAAATTTATAAAATCTATAAATAACTTTACGGTAAGGGATTATTAATATTAATCGCTTTACAAATGTGTCTTTGTATAGAAAAGGGTGCAAAAACTACCGTATTTGAAGGTCAATGTTATTTACT
>JAHWXV010326676.1:0-25404 GCA_024586415.1 Phrixothrix hirtus
TTTGGATAGAGTTAGAAGGGGTACTTAATGCATGTCACGTGAATGATAGAGTGATTTTACTGGGTGACCTGAATGGATGGATGGGAGTAAGAAGAGAAAACATCTATCGTGCAATTGTCCCATACGGTGATCCCAGAACGAATGATAATGGGGAAGCGTTAGTTGGGCTATGCCTAGAAAAGGGCATGTTTGTATTGAATACGTGGTTTAAACATAAGGATATCCATTTGTATACGTGGCAAAGAGGAGGGTCTAGAAGCAAGATTGATATAATCGTTTATGATGAGAGGTTACGTGAATTGGTAAAGGACACACGAGTGATGAGAGGTTCTGAATGTGGTACTGATCATTTCCTGGTAATGTCAAGAATTGAGCTTGGTAGAAAGTAGATATATAAGAAGAAGGTAGTTGTAAGAAAGACTAGAATGAAAGTGGAAAGATTGCAGGAGGAGAATGCGAGAGAGGAATACGGACAAAACCTAGACAAGAGAATGTTGTCAGAAGAATCTGAATGAAAGTATGAAATTGGAAAAGGTGGCATCCCCTTAAGTAATTTTGACAATAAAATAATTTAAAATATAAAACCATTAACTTCGTTCTTTGTTTAGTGTAATGGTTAGGTTGTTTACCTCTACTCTTAAGGCAGGCAGATTCAAACCAGGTTGATCTTGATACATTTTTCAGTTAAAAAAATTTTAAAATATGCCTTCCTCTCGGATACAGAAGTAAAATCATAGGTCTTGTCTCAATACGATTATTGGCACGTTAAAATTCACTATTGAGGTGAAACTTCTCCAGATTCGGTGAAATTTTAGCAGACATGACAAAATGGCTAAGAAAATATCTGCGGCCCGAAGTCTGAGCCGAAAATGAACATAAGATAATGTAAGGTCGCAAAATAATGTAATAAATTTAATTGTTTTTGAAATTTGCATTAAATTAGTTAAAAAGAAAAATATATAATACCATGTGTTCGTTAATAATTAAAACTATTATAAAGTTTGAATAATGACTTAAAAATGCTGTAAAATGACAAATTCTTTAGAAAATGGACATAAACATATCACCTAAACATTCTAGTGTCCATTACGTAAGTTTTTCGGGACAGGCGAAAAGCATAAAAAAATATAGCATTGTGCAAGCAACATAAAATGCAGATATTACAGTATATTAAATATAACAATTTCTTTCCCAAAGACATACTCTCGTATATTAGAAACAAATTAATGTTATATCTATGGAATGATTCCGATCCCAAATGTCTCCGCATTGTCGGTTGCGTCCCTAACTTTCACTTTACACTAATCGTACGTATTATAAACTCAAACCACTTTTACTGTTGTTATCTTGCCCTCACACTATAACGGGACAAAGACGTTTTGCAACCTTAAAGAGCGCAGATAGAGATATTTCCTGAACTTACGCGTTGAGCCGGCAGATAGTGCAGACGGGGTTCGAAGTTAGCTACCAAACTAACGAGACTGCTCCGAGGAACGTCGTTGTAACAATAACGAAAGTGGAAATTCGTATTTGAGGGCGGCACTTCGTTTGGAAACATTTGCTTTTCAAAAGGGGAAGTGAAGGACGAAGACTCCATCTCGAAACCATTTTGCGGGAAAACACTGAAGTACTTTCTATGTAGATGGTGAATCGTACGCCACTGGGTATATACTTCGACCAGGTCAATGGTAGACTCACAAATTATGATACTTAACTTCGTCTTAGTAATTCTATGATCCTTATTGCTATGAAATAATAAGAGTTGAATTCGGTATGTCACTATAATGAATAAGATGTAATCAGTAATGTACAATTCGTTAAACTTAAATCAATAAATTTAA
Source organism: Phrixothrix hirtus (assembly GCA_024586415.1). Classification (NCBI taxonomy): domain Eukaryota; kingdom Metazoa; phylum Arthropoda; class Insecta; order Coleoptera; family Phengodidae; genus Phrixothrix; species Phrixothrix hirtus. The sequence goes on from JAHWXV010326676.1 coordinate 1,842, forward strand.
ATATAGATATATGTAACGGTAATTCAAGACATATTTTTAACCATAACTAAATTCGGAGACCCCTGGGTTTCTAATATTTATATTTACGCTAAATTGAACAATAAACCCGGCCTTTAAATTGTGGCCCTTACTTAAGTAAATAACTGATCTTATTAAAAATTCGGTATACCATTTACAAAATTATCTCAAATGCCTATTTTTAACTTGACCGAAATACTTACTCCAGCGGGGTTTATAAAAGGGGTTGTTGTTGAATCCCAAAGAAAGTCTTCGAGGATTACGTTGATGATAAAGCCAAAGTAGAAGAACGTTACTTACTTGTAGTCTGAGGACTTTGAAGCTCCCAAAAGAAGTAGAGAACAGCGCCTCCTATGGTTCTATATTATGTCATACCTTACTTGTACTTGTACAGGAAACGAGCGTGGTAAGATGATAATTGATCCAATTATGGTTCACCTTTGGGCATCAATATGCCGAATTTTGTAAGCGAGTCTGAATTTTTTATTACATTGGTCATTCATTTGGAAAGACTAGGTGGATATATAACCACATAATAATAATAAAATCCAATTGGTGAATTACCAAAATCACAATGGTAAATTGGTAACTTCATTTTATTAACAATTATTAAAATTCGAAAATCCTAGGTTACGTTTTATAAAACAGGAGAATTTTGCTTAAAAATATTGATTCAGCTATTTTCGTGTAAAAGCTAACGAGTCTATAAATAAACGTTAACCTCTCTCGTCCTCCCTCCTTCAATTTCAAGGAGAAATACTTCGTTTTACCAGTAGTAGGGATCGGAGAGCTAAAAAGGTAAGTTGTATTTCCGTAGTGCGTGCCTTGGCGATATTCAAAGAATACATTTGAAGAGTTACGCGTACAATGTATTAGGGGATCAAATTGATAGAAGTTTGATCTATTTTCGCCCAGGGCGTTTTTTTAAAAAGGAGTCAATTTCAATTTCTTGTCGATGTGGAACCAAAGGGTTTAAATCCGACAAGGTTGTATGTTATTTACGATAAAGAGAATATCCGAGATAGCACGTCTGTTATCTTTAATTCGTTCGGGAAGTCAACGTTCTTCAGATCACGAAGTAAGTGGTTTATCCGTTATTTAAATTCCACCAATCGAAACCCTCGTTAAGTAAACTCTGCTGGGACCAATTAGTTGATCACGTATAGATACTGGACAAGTTCGTTAATATCATAAATAAAAGACTAACTTTTTTTTAATTTTAATTGTTAATATTATTAAGGCCATTAGTGCAAATACCTTCTTGTTCAATTTAGAATAGTTTAGTTACTAATCACGCAAGGGTCCTTTGATTTAAATATAGAAATTATTATTTCCAATATTCCCTTCCGGTGAGACATGTAAACTGTTAATTGTAATACACGTTCTTTACTTTCATTATATTCGATCTTAAGTACAGATATTATTTTTTTATTTGTAGACCTGTAGTTATAATAACCCATACTTTCTTTCAGGAACTAGATAATTTTTAAGTGAATCACCAGTTTAGATGGTCTGTCGGAATTTTACCTGATCGAAGGGGAGCCCAGCGGCGTGCATAAAAAAAGCTATCTTACTGTAAGTACGTATTAATATAATTCTCGATCTAACGATTTAGAGATCGGTTTCAGCGGACTCTATAACAACCGAATTTTGGACTATTATCTTCCCGTTATTGTTAAAAACAAAGTGGCGCCCTTATTTACGACTATTTCAAGAATTTTTGAATACTTACTTAATATCCCCGAATGGTAGCTTAATTAGATTCAGCGCAATTGTAGAACCTGTCCTATGCTCCACTGTGGTGGCCGGAGTAAACCAGCTAATTCAGGGGAATTACTAATTTTAATAGCCTCAGGGACGTAGCGCCCAATTAGGAACGTTATAATTTCCCAAAAAACTTGGTCATTTACGAAACGTAAACTTAGGTAGCTCTTCTGTCATGGAATTTAGATTGGACCTTGACACAGCCCCTTTAAAGTACGCGCATACTCGGTTACACAAACAAGAAAGCGTTGTTTACTCTAACTCTCAGAAGAACTTCTTTCGGAACGAAGGAATTGTTAGTATCTATTTTTAGAAATACTCGCAGCTCGAAAGTTATTGCATGTCTACGCCTTTGCTGACGTTATTGTTTTTAAAATACCCTTGTTACATTGTATTATATGAAAATCCCAATTGATTTTTATTTTATAATAAAGAAAGAATTTAAAACGTTATTTTTAATTGAATTAATAATAATTTTGAATATTTAATCTTATTGTTATTATCAAATATTATCAAATATGCTCAAAAATAGGTATACATTTCTATATACCGGGTGTCTCTAAATAATTTATTATTGTTTGTCAAAACTTGAAACGCACTTAGAACACCCATAATATCCAACCAAAAATTATCCCGTCGGTGATATAGAACTATTCCGATTCTCACAGTTAAATGCTTTTTAATCTTCCAGTCCTCCAGCAAAGAAGTATCAATTCACTTTATCTTATCTTAACATCACATGCGGCTGTTGTGACTCACCGACAAATTCATCCTCAAATAACCTCGATTCAACATTTTCGGCCTGCAGTTCGGGAAATTATGACTGTTTAAGTTATAATTATCGCGTCTCTGATGTCTTCAGTGTAATTGTATTAATAAGCAGTTTTCATCTGGTTATCAAAAAAATTGATTTTCAAAAATGAGGTCAAATATTAGTTTAACACCCTAATTGCGTGTTAGTTAAAATAAATTTCAACCAAGTTTGTTGGACAACTATTGTCAATAGCGGTGATAAACAATTAACAGGGTTATATACAGGGCGTTTCATAAGTACGGTCCGTAATTTCAAGGCCCAATTTCTGAGAAAGTTTTATGAAAAAAATTCTATAACATGTGACCGAAAATGCTTAGCTTTCGGGATGAAGGGTTTTGAAAATTTTAGAAAAGATTACATTATTTCAAATAGATTTTTGAACGGTCAATACTTGGTTCTTAAAATTTTTTAATTAATTTACATTAGTAAAGAGCTACATTTTTAATGTAAATTCAATTCTTATCTACCTCCAGTGGCGTAGTTAGGCACGAGTTCGTTTTCTTCATAAAAAGAAGAGGCAATGGTATTTTTAAAATTTTTTATTGTTTTCAAACACTTCTAACAATATACAACAAAAAGTCTCTTGAATTTTTTGCCAACTACTAAGCTACTCTTACAAAAATTGCCAGATATTACTAACCACAATCAGAAAACAATTAATTTTAACACTAAATCAAAGCAGATGTTGAAAATTGCCACCTTCTGATAAAATGCATGGTTGAACATGCGGGATAACAAATTATATTATTATATTTTCAACACCCTTTATCTCGGAAACTAAGCTTTTCCGGAGACATGTTTTTCTTAAAATATTTTAAGGAGTTTCGCCGTGAAGTTCGGACCGTACTTAGGAAATACATTGTATATCGACTAACATTATCTATTAAACTTAATTACATCAACCTTTAAATCACTTTGAATGTAAATTTAATTTTAACGAACAACTTATAAATCGTTAGTGAATTAAAATTTGCATCACGAATGTCTTCATTTGAGTTTGGAAGCGAAATTAGCATTGGTAATACGATTTAGTTTTATCCCATTTAGATGCAGAAGTTAAAAGTCATTTATATTCTCAAACAACATATTCGAGTAACAGAAAAACTTGCGCACACTTTTTTTGGCCTGAATAATTGGGTAAAATTAGATTTAATGCATCCCTTTACATTAAAATGTAAATCCAGGAACACGCTTATTTCAATAGATCGCGTGCTCAAACGTAATGTTATATTTAATATTGGACAGGTTGAGTGCTATAAAAGAGAGAGGGTGCAGCTGAAAAAAGAATGCCGTGCAAGCTTTGATAATTTATTAAAGAAGCACCAGTAAATACCTTAGCATGAAATTAATTGTACGCTGTTCACTGATAAATATGAAAAGTTTAAATTAAAACTTAAAGTGTGGGTGTTCCTGGAAAGGGCGGCATTTATTACTGTCAAAATTCGGTTTAAAAATTGTCAGTAATTCAAGACAATACTATTAATCTAAATTGCGACTTCTAATGATTAAAATACTTCCTATCAATTTTTATGTTAGATTCAGAATTTTCAAGAAGAGGGCGCTACAAAGCATGTTTTGAAGGATTTCTGCGTTAAAAGTTTACAGTTTACTTTATTTGTTGGAACACAAACTTTTAAGCCGGTCGTACATGTTGTAGCAAAATTAACAATGACATTTGTCATGAGTCACTCAGTGGAGATTTCCGTGATGAGTCATGATCTATATAAAATTATCAGTTAAAATGTAATGCGCTTTCTCGATTTCTGTGGAATATTCTAGAAGTCACAGTTAGGATATAAATAAATGATACGCATTAAGTTAGCACCCCGCTGAACGAAAATTACATTTTTTAAATACTAGAATTATGTGCTAGTTTTGTGCCGAAAAAATAAATTTTGTGCTCGAACGGTTTAGCTGGAAAAATGAAAATAAGATGCGGTGATAGCTGAACATTAAGTTAGCACCGCAATTTGGAAGAAACGTTTGGCAACATTTTTTCAAAAAACTATTAGGCATAGATTTTTGTGCTATTTATGTGCTCTCGAATGCATTATAAAAGTTTCCAGAAAATACTCATCGTAACTGATTTGCGTACAAGAGTAAAGCAGCATTAATTGTGAATGAATCAATCTGTTTCTAATATCTCAATGAAAAAATATAATATATATATATATAATATAATATAATAATAAAAAAACAACCCTAGCAATTCCCCGTACAAGAGTAAACTTGTATTAATTAACATGATATCGATTCCTCTCTTATGCCAAAATTTTTGTTTAATTATGAGCTCTCAAGATATGTACTGCACGATTTTTGGGCTAATCACGTTAATTCAAAAAACGACCCTAGCTAGCCGCCGCACAAGAGTAATCTCTTATTAATTAACATGATTTCGATTTCTATTTTGTGTCAAAATGTTTATTGAATTATGGGCTTTCAAGATATGTACAACACGATTTTTAGGCTAATCACTTTAGCTGAGAAAACAACCCTAGTCGGCCGCCGCACAAGGGTAATCCCTTATTAATTAAAATGATATCGATTTCTTTTTTGTCAAAATGTTTGCTGAAATATGGGCTCTCAAGATACGTACAGCACGATTTTTGGACTAATCATATTAACTCAGAAAACAACCCTAGGTAGCCGTCGCACAAGAGTAATCTCTTTGTCACTGTCTCACCTGTGTCTGTAATCTATTTTGCCTTAATTTTTGTAAGTACATTTAGTACGCCCTATATATAGACATTTAAAATTGCGTTTTGAATGTTTCTAGGGGTATACGGTAGTATATTCATTCCAGGAATGAAGGTCGAGGTCAATTAATAAACCTAATTCCGGAATTTATTAAATTTAATTTGTTAACCCGATAAGTGCTGCCGTCTGGTGACGGACTTTGTGAACGTAAAATTCTTTTTAAAAAATTTCATGCTGGTTAAGAAATACATTTGTCTTATCGCGCACTTGTGTGACAACTTTTGCTAGAATACTAACGTGCAAGATTTCGCTTTGTTTTTCGTTGCCGAAATGTAGGATCAAGCGTTGTTAATTTAATTGCAACGGTAAGAGCTATTTCGTTTCTTATTATAAAATGAATTAATTCGTTTTGGTTTATTCTTTTTTAGCTTGTTTGGTACCTTACTTTACGAGATCTGGTTTCCTTTTTTTGGTCCTCGAACGTTGCGAGAGGTGCTAATGGATGTTACTTCTATAAAATTCTCAATACGAGCGTGATGCTAAGAAACGCAGGAGGATCATAAAGTTTTTAGAAAAACTTATTTCTTTAACACGCCGTATAAGTTGCAAGGGCGATGTTTTTAATCGACACGGTAGTGACGAGCTCTTATCCCCAGATGTCCCCGCAGTGTTATGCGTCCACAACATGTTTAGTTGCTTGTAATTTCTGAAATTACATATAAAATTTCCATTATGTATCAATCAATGTTTGCTACTTATCTAAACTAACTGTTATATTAATTGTGAAATAATTGCGTCACTTTGCTTTGCTTGTAAAATTTAATTGCTGAATCACCTTAATGAATATATTAGTAGTTTTTCAATAATCGCAAAATAAGAGAAACAAAACTCACTTTACTTTTCGAATTTGAATTTTATAGATAATAAATTCATTGGTAGTATACGAGGCACTCTCGTTTATTTTAGGCAGTATAGATATAAGTTTCTCTAGAGAAAAAGGTATGATATGCTTGTTAATTAATCACTGATAATACGAACTCCAAATCATTTTATTTCTTTAACTATTTGTTTTTCTTAAAGCCATATTTGCATGATTGGATAGCGTCTAATCGTGTGCATTTCTTTTATTTAAATCGTATTCACATCTTACGCATTATACAGCTTAACTGTTAGTAGAAAAATTAAACAGGCGCTATTACTATAATTACCTTTTTTTGATAAATACTTAACATTCTTTTTTAATTACGTACATTCACTTTATGTCAATATATCTTATCTTTTTATGTCATGTAATAGATAGTTCTAGTCTAATCAATTTATATGCTAACGCTAAATTACTTAGAGTTGAGTTAGTATTGTAGGATACTTGCTATATACGAGGTACCGTAAAATAATTCTATGTTAGCTTTGATCTATAAAAAGCATTTCACTAATTCTATTTGTCTGTCAATGCATCCCTAACCAGGACATAAATTCTTTAACGTTATTTACTATATTATTTTTTTTGTTATTATGGGTATCCGAATAAATACCTAATTATTTGCTAAAGCATATTGTTATAATTTCACCGAGCTTCCTTTTTTCCTAATTGACTTTTCTTTAGGTTTACTTAGGTCTACTATACCGGGGGCTGAGTTTGTACTGCAAGTAAACTTATTATAAGAGAGCATCTTGTCGTTCTGGTGTTCTTTGTGATTTTCCTTTTTTTATAGTGAACGACTGGCGCCCTATTTGACTCTTTACTGTACTTCCTTTTTTTGTTACTTTTGCCTTAAACCGACTTTGACGTTATTCGAACTGAGAAGAGACCAGCCGTGAAGTGTTGTGCTTGACAACTTTATACCTACACCGATTACACCATACCACCCCTACTCTACCGCATAGCTACTGAGCTAGAATCCGTGGCATCTTATTAATTAACATGATATAGATTTCTTTTTTATTTCAAAATATTTGTTGAATTATGGGGTCTCAAGATATGCACAGCGCGATTTTTGGGCTAACCGCTGTTACTGAGAAAATAACCCTAGCCAGCCGCCGCACAAGAGTAAACGTTTAACTGACGTTGTTTTCTCAGTAAAAGCGGTTAGCCCAAAAATCTTGCTGTGCATATCTTGAAAGCCCATAATTCAACAAATATTTTGACATAAAAAGGAAATCTATGTTATGTTAATTAATAAGAGAGTACTCTTGTGCGGCGGATGGCTAGTTTGTTTTCTGAGTTAACGTGATTAGCCCAAAACTAGTGCTGTACATATCTTGAGAGCTCATAATTTTGACATAAAAAATAAATCGATATCATGTTAATTAATAAGGGTTTACCTTTGTACGGGGGATGGCTAGGGTTGTTTTCTCAGTTAAAATGATGAGCATAAAAATCGTGCTCTACACATCTTGAAACACATAATTTGAGAAACATTCTTACATCAAAAATATATCAATATCGTGTTAATTAATAAGGGTTTACCCTTGTACGGCGACTGGCTAGAGCTGTTTTCTTAGTAAAAGCGGTTAGCCCAAAAATCGTGTTGTGTATATCTTGAGAGCACATTATTCAAAAAACATTTTGACACAAAAATAAATCGATAACACGTTAATTAATGAGACTGCACAGCAGTCACGATGGTAAAAGTTTTTTCCGGAAATTTTTGTAGTGCATTCGGGAGCGCGTAAATAGCATATATATCTATGCCTAATAGTTTTTTGAAAAAAGCTTACCAACTGCTTTTTCCATATTGCGGTGCTAACTTATTGTTAAGCTAGCACCTCATTTTTTTTATTTTTCCTCCTAAACCGTTCTAGCACAAAATTTGCTTTTTCAGCACAAAATTAGCTCACAATTAACACATAATACTAGTATTTAAAAAAATTTAATTTTCGTTGGGCGGGGTGCTAAGTTAATGCGTATAAATAAATGAATCACAACTTAGTAAGTTAGTTCTAAATTTAATATCGGCTTTTCAAGATACACGCAGCAAGATAATATATAAATATTGGATATACGACTTGTGATCAATAAGGAATGAGGATTGTAATTTTCTTAAAAAAGTATTAATTTATTCATTAGTTTTTATACTGCCTCCTTCAAAGTATTCCACCTAGGATACAACACGCTTCTGCCAACGTAGTTTCCAGCTTGCAAAGCACCGTTGAATCGCCTCACATTGCGATTTAAGGGCCTCCTTGAGTTTAGGGAACAGGAAAACGTCACAAGGAGTCATGTCTGGACAATAGTGTGATTTCGAAATCACAATGGTCTTGAGTTTCGTCAAAAAATGCCTGATAAATAATGCGGTGTATGCCGGTGCATTGTCACGGTGTAAAATCCATGGGCTTTTTTTCCATAATTCGGATAGTTTTCGTCAGATAAATCACTGCATAACTGGTAGGTAATACTTTTTATTACCTGTGTGGCCTGCCGGTAAACATTTAAAGTGCACAGCTCCACTGTAGTCAAAGAAAACGGCAAGAAGGACCTTCACGTTTTTCTCGTTAAAGAGGAATGATACCTTATAAGGGGCAAGATATTTATTTAACAAACAATACTTCCTTAGAAGTAAGGCGAAAATTAAACTATAGAGGGCGGTTCAATAATGAAAGATCATAATGTTTTTACTGTCATAACTTTCAAGATAAAGTTTTGTTGTTGTGTTACAAAGTTGGTATAATGTCTTGCCTATTACGTAATAACGACTGTATTCGGCTCAGTTCTGATTGTGACGGATACCAAGCGATTGAGTTGAGACATGTTCAATTTCGCCTACGGGATAATGGAGTTTGGACGTGAAGAACAGTATACTGCTCTGGAATTTTATATATTTTATATTTTATAGTATTATTCTGGTGGCATAAAGTGTTCAGAAAATGAGCAATTCTGGCGCTCCAAGCATAGATCTAGCGGAAACAAAAATCAACACTACTGCTATTGTTTCGCGAGAAAATCGAGGAATCACAATAAAATAATTGTCATATCTAATTATGCTCTTATCAAGCTTTGGTAACAGAAAAACTTCACATGAAACGTGTTTGTGTTCGATTCCAAGGCTGCTGACTCCCGAGTTTCTGTGGAGGTCAAGATAACGATACAGGAAGACGGTAGAGAGTGTCTTTTGAGGGTAATAACTTGTAATGTGTATCTGAAATTAAGTCCAAAATACCTTTACTGTTTAACTGTGATTTATTTGCTTCAATTTAAAAGCATGGAATTTAGTTACACGCTAAAGTAATTTTATTTTTGCTAATGATTTATTTAACAGTTTTACGATAGAACCCGGTATGTATTTATATTTAAATTCGTTAGGTTAATTGAATGACGTAAAACGCTATGAATTAAGTTTTCATCATTGTTTGTAATTAATATAAAGTTAATTTATTTATTCATTTATAGATAAACAGACAGCTGATAGCCTCGTGTTTGATATTTGTAAACAAAACGTTTAAATTCAAAAGCAAGTCATGACCTGAATTATTTTCGTTTGTCTGACGGAATTAGATTATGTTTATCACCTTTTAGCATTTATATGTTATCAACTAAATGGAAATTTCAAAGTAATAATTAGCGATTTCACGCTTAACGTTAATTAAATACATATTTTTATTAACAGTTTTGAATCCGCTATCTGTCTAGCTACGGTTACATATAACTTAATCCACAATTTATTTTCAAATAAACACGTAATTTGTTTTTATTGTTTTGTAAGGCAATTAATTGTTTAAAGACATCCCAGATAATTATTAACGTACCTTTATATAATTACTTCGACAAATTAGTCGTTTTACCACATTGTTTATGTTTATTTTCCGAATTACGAGGCAAAATGTGCCTAAAGTCGAATTATGCTTGCTTTGAAAAATCATATAAATACGAGGAAATAATTCGAATTTTTAACAGTCCATTCTTTCCCTTAGAACAGAGAAGGCTTAGAATAAGACTTTTGAGAATTTCTCTTAAAGCAAACTCCTTATAATACCCGTCCAAGGCGTAATATTTAATTTATACATTGAATTAATTATTAGCGAAACCGTTTAGTATTCGTTATTCCATAAGGCGTTAATGGAGAACGTATATTAAAATCAGGATCCTATTTAGTAGAATTCATTTACGAAGGGCGTAAATTAAATCAATTAATTAACTCATTAATTGAGAAACGTATTACGAGTAATTAACAAGGTTTAAATATTTTCGTCAAACAGCTGATCTAGTAGGTATTTATGACATACTCTTTGCATATAAGCACTAGTTATAAATTTAAATTTAGTTATTAGGGTCATCCTTACCTCAATTAAATCCACTTCGACACCGGGCTTAATCGACCTTGCGAGTAAAGTATAACTACGTTGCCCTTTAGTCTGCACACCTTTCGACACCTGTTTGGAGATGTCGAAGTGACAACACTCACAGCAATAATCTCTAAATACGTTAATCACTAAGTAATTAGCACTGTCATTACTAATACCATTAAACACAACAGTAAAACAAAACAAGACCGTTAACGCATGAATACGTGCGGATTCAGTCATTTTGATGAACAAACTAATGCGCCGAAGTCATCGATTTTATATCAAGAATGCATTCATGCGACCTCGTCGAGATTTAAATTAAAAGGCTATAGTACACCTTTGTTTCTGTAAGGGTTGTCTACTGAGCTAAAATTAATTTTAAAATAGACATTCTACAAAATAACTTCAATTTATAAAGAATCTTTATTTATAATGTTGGTAAATGTAAATATGATCAAATTAAAATCCGTATATAATTTATAATATGCATTTTTAAAATATAATTACAATTGGTTAGAAAATAAATAACTTTTAAAACTGATCTGCATTAGCTATTACAACTTAACAAATAGAGTTTCTGCAAGTTAGTAATTAAATTTACATGCATACAAGCGTTGAAATACAGTATTAATTACATACTAAAGTGTTTAATTGAAATATTCTGGTCAGAATAAATGTTTAAAAACAAACAATAATTCTTTATAATTAAAAATTCACGTTTGAAAGTATTCACAGTGAAAACCGAGCTGCAGTTTTACGATTAAGTAAAATATACAACCTAAGTCATCGATAAAGTGCACAAACCTCCTAAATCCAAAGCAAACCTTTGAATAACCTTGTCTGTAAATATTCCCTTCCCTTTTTAATTGTCAATTTAGTTTTAGTTAAATATAATTTTCATCGAGTTTATAAAACCAGCACTGAGTAACTTGGTACAACGCAAATTGAAGAACCCTACTCATTACCCTGTAGTCACAAATCCGGACCCCCTCTTTGACTGTTAGCTACTCAAGGCAATGCGCGTAGGCTTTGTATGATCAAGAGTAGGATTGGACGTACCAAGGCTCCGTTATAAACTGATGATCAAACTTTGCTTTACAATTTTGACCGTGAGATAAGCAACAAAGCTCGATACGAAAACTTCATTATAACTCCAAAAAAACCAAAATGGTGGAATCTGCTGGTAAAGTCATGGTCATCTCACTTTTTGATGTCTAAGGCATGGTTTATCAACATGTTGTACCCACACACACAACAGCACAGTAGTACAATATCTTGAAGAGCCATACCAAGCGGAAGCGACTATACTTTTATGCAACAGCTTAGATGTTACACGATCGCACATTGTAAATATAGCCATGAAATATCTCGGCGAAATCAAAGTGAAATGAGTCCCTCTTTCACCCTATAGCCCCTTGTGAACCTTTTCCTTAATGTGAAAAAGCGCCTACGTGGAAGGTGTTTTCAGTCTTCAGAATAGGTGTTGAAGGTTGCGAAGGCGACTCTGAAGGATCCATCAAAGAATAACTTCCAGCATGTTTTTGAAGAATGGTAAAAATTCTGGGATAAGTACATTGTAATTACTTTGAAAATGATCGATAGCAGTTGGAGGACGAAGGAAAAAAGTTCATTCATTATTGAAACAGTAATTTGATATTAAAATATATTTCAGAATAGAACCGTTTCATGCCTAGTAATGTAGATCACCCCCCAGATACATTTATCTTATCGTAGAAGGGAGATGAATCTTACAAAGGTGACTCGAGAATTGAAATGAATATGAAAAACTGAAATATACTAAACAAATGTGGCGGACAAAGATATATTAAATAAAGTGAAGACGGAACTAATAGGAAAATGTATTGATTTAAATACTATGACTTCTTGTTGAGGGAACGTAAATTATATTGGTGTGATAAAAATATAAAGTCGCTAATTAAAGTAACGAAGGATATCAATTAAAGTGAGCGAAATTAAGCTACAAAATTTGATTTTGTTACAGCGCCGAGGTGAATCTAACAAAGGCAGTGAAAACTATTTAAGTTCTTGGTCTTTTTCTAACTTTGTTTTTCCTCCGTTGCCTTTTCTACTTGATTCTGTCTCCTTGGTATGTTTTTCTCTCTTTCCCTCTTCCTTCGTTCTTGTTTCTTCTTTCTTCCTTTTTTTATTTATTCTTTTTTTTATTTTCGTTCTTCTGTTGTAACATTTACAGCGAAATATGTTAATGTGAAAAGCGACGCAAAATCCGATTTGTAACAAATACGTGCGTCTTACATTTCCGCGAAAATGCCAGAAGATTAAATTGATGACACTTTAAAAATACAATAAGAAGTGAACCAGGAGTGAGTGACTGCGAATTAATTTAAAATAAATATTGTTCAGTAACCTTTATATAAATAAAATGTAATTAAGTAAAACTCAAAGATGAAGAAATATTACGCAATAACCAAAGTATTAAGAAACCATTCAAAGTGAATAAAGATTGTTACCGAAATGTATAATAAACATAAAACAATCTCAAAACCAAATTCAATTAACAAGAAAACGTTAATTGGAATTGCGCAATATTACGTTATAAATATATTGCCAATCAAAGCATATGAGCGATACCTTTATCAATAAGTGTAAGGCAGAATAACAATTATCAAAAACGTTCGAGGAACAAAGAACGAAATACCAAGTATTCTGTATAAAAGAACGAAGCTATCAGACTAAAAGGATAGTTCGTGCTATTCCTTTCTCGAACTAGCACCACTAGTTCTTGCAATCCTTGCTCGAGCTAATACCATACCGTACTTTGTATAAAGAATAGGTGCTTCTCTGCCTAGAAGGTCGAGATATTTTTGTGGAATTATAAAGCGCATTTTTAACTGCAAAGGACGCAAACAATCCACGCGGAATTGTTTACATTATAATTTCAAAACCGCCGTTGCAGAATTAAAACTGCGAAATTAGTACAGCCATCCGAAAGGGGCAAACCCCTTTTATTATCCGATCCGTCTAGCTTATTGTCGAAAGCGGATGAGTTGCTTGGCAGCGGCCCAATCTCGGCAATAATCATAACTAGAACGCTCAAATGTTGTGTTGGCTTTGTAGCGAACGTACAAGCGTCATTAGGACCCGTGAATATGCTGTCGTCAAACATATTTGTGTTGGCCAGGTAGCGAGAGTCTGTTTGACGCTAACAACCCGTGATACTTTCGTCTACCGTATAGCATCGGTCACGAGTGGACCAAGGGATCATCGTCTGAACCGTCCGAGTCATTACGCGATGCAACACGCCCACAAGCAACGTGAACCCTTTCGCATCTGGAAGGATACTGAACTATCCCAGCAAAATTCACAATTAACAGGAGCACAAAATATTACGCTGGACGGCGTGCGCTTCCTTGCAAAGGACGAGAGCGATGTTGAGCGTCTGTCATAATCATATTAGTACTGAGAACGCCTTTTCGCATTGAAAGCTATCGAGTATTGTAAGATCCAATTATTTAATTTATAACTGTTAAATATCAGACAATGTAAATATGTACAAAGTATTGGAAAGTGTTCATTTAAATTATTATTTCCGTTATTATGGATAAAATTACTTTTGAAGATTTTATCCATCTTATTATTTCCGCTGAGCTTGGTTATTAAATATACCATTGTGAGAAGACCGTTTTACTAAGAAGTCACGACCACTTTCGACGGCCGCTCCGTTTTAATACATAACTTTCTCCTATTTAGGATAACCGACCACGAACATTTCCAAGAAAAGGCTCTAGCAGCAATTGGCACTTTCTACCAGACATAACTGGACCTACCCACTCCGAAGAGTAATCACGGAAGCAAAAATATAAATTAGTTTTATTGATCCCGTGACCCAAAGACTACGCTTGGAACCGTTACACTGTAAACAGACAGACATTTTTATAGTAAACCATATCCAGGGTCGTATTTATGACAGTTTTACGTAAAAATGTAAGTAAAAGTGTTTTTAAGTTAGATTAAATATTTTTTCAGATTTTTGTCATTACGGGCCCGTGACACGTATGTTAAATAATGCGTAATAGGAATACTTAAAATTAAATTAATAAGTGTAGTACAACAATTGTTTAATTTCGTACACGTATTTCCTTTTTGTATAAATCAATTGCTATAATAGGTAAAATTAGTTTTTAATAATTGATATTCATATATATTTACCTACGCCACCGTCATAAAAATGATGAATGTCTCCACTACAAAAAACCATCTTTGTAAATAATACCGTGTTAAGTCTTGCATAACTTTGAACGCCTTCACCTCTTCCTGAGTTTTAAAAATAAGGATTGATTAGAGTCTGTCTTAAGATCTCGATACGATAGGACACGAAGATTATCTTGCCGTCGCCAATGAATTCCGCAAAAACCGGTTAACGTAGCAATGTGCAAATTAGTGTACCCTTTGGAGTTATTATCTACAGACTGTCGAATTTGAGTAATTTGGATCCTCTCCCAGTTTTCGGATCAGCAAAACCAATGTGCACCGGCATAATGTGTTCCGTATATGGTAGCAGGCTTTCATCTCTCAGTATCTTCAATTTTTAAGTATGATTATTTAAACGCCTGTAATTGGAACCTCAGGTATCTTGCGGTCGTAGTCGGCTAAGTAAGTCAACATATTCTTGCCTTTCTGTGGCCAATCGCCTTTTTGCGATTGATTACAATCATCAGCATAAAGATCGTACATACTAAATAATGTAATAAGACTGGATCGCTTGATCTAACGAACATTAAATAGTTATTCAGCTCTGTTTCTATTATCATTAGGACCTCAGTGAAGAAATTAGTCGCTGAATTTTAGAACGATAAGTTTAATGTGAAATGTACCTATTTATTTAGTAAATGTTATCGATAATTATTTTATTAATACCAAACAAATTTACGTTATACATCGCTGGATCCACGATTAGACTAAGTAATATACTTTACTACCTGATCGATATTTGATTTTTTTTAATATGTGCTGTTGAAAGTTCATGTTTTGTCTCATTATACTGACTATTATCTGAACCATCCCTTTTATTGAAATACTTTAGTTTAAAGTTACTTTCATTTCACTTATAGCATACAGGTAAGATTATACTGTTCTTCGGAAAATCGAGCGATTCCTTACAATACATTCGTGTAGATGAAAAGTTTTACATCCCCACATGCTAGCATTATCCGCCAAGGATTTTAAACTCTGGTCTTCATCCCTTAGTTCTGTATAACGAATCTAGGTTTTAGATAACGTGGTACCTATTCTCAATTAAGGTTATTTTACCAATATCTATCGTCATGGGTGCTTCGGAACTTACACAATGGTAATCAATTAGTAGCACTTGAACCATATTGTCTCCTTAGTTAGACGTGCAAACCCGAAAGTTCTGAAAATTGACGCTACTCTCTAAAGACTCACAGCGCCGTTTCGTCTCATTACAATCAATGAGGGTTACAATTTGGAATGTAATCCGAGGTGTGATCGAAAAGCTTACTTTGGTACATTACCATGGCTATGGTATCATTAATGATAAATTTATCCCTTGCCTCTTCGTTGTTCGAATCGAAAATTTTAGGCAGTTCAACTGAAGCCAGGTTCGGAAAGAGATATTAAGTTTAAGAGTGTAACATAAAAAAATTTTGTATTGAATTTCATTATCCTCTAAAAGTAAATATTCTTTAAATGTGTACTATTAGATTTGTAACAAATATCAAAATCTATACAATTATAATTATAGATACATCATAATAGTAATAACTGATATTCGCGTATTAAAGAGATAAATGTTAAATGATTCATCTCAAAATACGTTAACCTACGATTAAATTTGTTAAATGCGCACCCTCCTTTATCTTGGAATTTTGGTTAACGAGTTTAAACATAGCACCTCAATTTGATTGATTGCATCGTTATAAATCGCTTTAGAGAATTTATTGCTACTTTCGTGTATTTCTACAAAAAATAAACTAATAAAATATTTACGCTAAAATGAAATTTTACAGATCGTTGCATTTGTTATAAGAAAATTTTGTAAAGAAAGATGTGTCATAGCTGTAGTTTTGTTGCAAACGCTGTTTAAATAAAATATTCTAATTCTAACGGCAAACTTAATTCTATCTCTAATTAGGTAGGGACAAATTATACCCTATACTCTGTATTCTGTGATGTTATAGCGCTTTTCAACTTAAAATTCAAATGTATTACTAATGGTATATATTTAGGAACAATTGGATAGACATAGTCATACGTATTGCGATTATTGGATTTTAGACCTTAAAACTAAAATATGTCCTTGATATTTTAAATTATTCAATTATTTCAAATTATTAAAGGTATTTTTAATTCATTAAAAATAATGGTTACAATTTTAAAAATTTTAGGGGCAGTTTATGTGTTTCAAAATTACGTTTTAACCTAAAATGTCTGTTTCAAAACCGTTCTATTTAAACATTTTTATGCTGTGTTAAAAATTAACCCTGTAATTTGGTAATAAAATATAATTTATTACTACACACTTGCCCCGAATCAAAAGGATTGCGTAAATCAAAATGATTTTTTACAATTATTTTAACAGTCGTCGTTGGGGTGTACTAAAGTAAAAAGATGCAGTTCTACTTGTAACAATTTTTGTTTACTAAAAAGTAAATTTTAAAGAAAGGGCATTAATTTAAATTTAGTCATGAGTTCAAATTTTCGAATTTCGTGTTCTATAAATCTTCATTATGAATTTTTACCACCAAATAGTGGTTTCTCTAAAATTATCGTACCTTCCTCTTCTTGAACAAGCTTTGCCTGTGGGATGTCAACATAATCAACCGCCCAAATCTCGCCGCAGGTTGTTACGCCAATTCTAATCTTAAATATATCGCTTGCTTGTCTCAAACAAACTGAAATTATATAAATTTAATTTAATAAAGGGAAGTGTTTAGGAATTTTTAACAGTTAACAGTAGACATATTTTGTTACCGATATTACCATTTATGGTAAAAATACTGGCCATACAAGACATTTCAGTGAACTTTATAATTTTTATGTAAATATCTTGATCTAAGTATTATAATATACGGAGTTCGTCCAGAAAGTAAAGGACGTTTTGCTATAACTATGAAAAAACAGAAGATACCATGATAAAACCTTATTTACAACATCACAGCACTTTAGTCTATTTTTCGATGTAATCACCGTAGCTGTCAAGGCACTTGTTATATTGTATAACCAGTTTTTCGATACCGATTTTGTATTCTTCAGCCGCCAAAGATCGGAGCTGAGATGTTACTACTTCTTTGAGGTCTTCCTCGTTGTCAAACTGTTTTCCGCCTAAAGACTCCTTCAATTTCGGAAACAAATAGAAATCACTTGGTGCCAGGTCAGGGCTATAAGGAGGATGCCCGAAGATTTCCTACCTAAGTATTTGACGTTCTTCCTGTGTTTGTGCACTGGTGTGAGATTGAGCGTTGTCTTGAATCAAAAACCACCTTTGACAACAACATTCCGCGCCTTTTGTTTTGAATGGCGCGCCGAAGACGTTTCTGACTTTCAATGTAGGTCGCTGAGTTTATTCTTTCACCTCTTGGCATGCACTCCAAGTGGATTAAACTCTTTCGGTCCCAAACAATCGTTGTCATCGATATTCTGGTTATCTAATTTGGTTTTTCTTTTGTACGCCTTGAGGGAGAGTTAGAGTGATGCCATTCCATAGATTGACGCTTAGTTTCTGGCGTTTTGTAAGAAACCCAAGTTTTATCTCCAGTTACAATCCGGTCGAGAAATTCATCACCGCCGTTCTCGAATTGAGTCAAAAATTTTAGTGCTGTTCCCACCCGTTTCATTTTGTGGACATCCGTCAGCACCTTAGACACCTAACGAGCACAAATTCTTTTGTAGCCCAGGTGTTCTGTCACTATTTCATGTAGCAGATATCGTAAAATTTGCAAAAACGGTTCGTGTAATACGCTCAAAGTGAAATTCCGGTTTTCCTGAAGTTTTTCTTCAACTTTCACTTTCAATTGGTCAGTAATTAGTGATGGCCTTCAACTTCGTTCTTCATTGTGCACACTGGTTCTTTCTTGGTTAAACATTATGCACCATTTCCTCACTGAAGACTCGTTTATTACATTTTCACCATAAACTTGCTTAATTTGCTTATAAATTTCGATAGGCCGAACATTTTGTGCATTTAGAAAGCGAATGACACTACGCACTTAATATTTGGTGAGATTTTCTATTGGGATAGCCATTTTAAAAGATCAAGAAACACACAAGCGTGGCCTCACGTAACGAAACTCAGCTCACACTGAGGTGGGGATCCGAGCTACCTGGCTCACATTCAATCGTGATTATGGAGGATCGGCGCCGTGTGTGATGCGCAAACGTTATGGACGATCCTCGTATGTCGCTAATTTTAATTAAACAAAACATTTCCTGAAACAACGTTTTTAAATAAGTAAGAAGACGACTTGTCCTTGGATCGTATATGGACAAAAATAATTTTCAGTAAAGTCCTGTCAGTGAATGTTAAACATTATTGGAATTTCTAAACAAGACAAAATGTTGATGAAAATGAGACTTGAAGATAAAATTAAAATTACATTAATTGTTGGAAGCTGGATAATTTTTCAATAATAGATACCCTGACAAAATTGTATATGTTATATAATAACCAAATTTGCGGCATGTGGGAATGTTGAAAGTAGTTTTAGGAAGAAATATCAATCGTGGATTAGTACTAAAGAAACTGTATATCAAGTAATGTTGTCTGTTGAAGAAAATCCTAGAACATTCATGCGGAAAAGGTCAACATTATTGCCAAATAATGTAAGTAAATATACAGTTTCAAAAATATCGAAAGGAAAGGAATACCTCCCATACAAATCTAAACTCACCCATATTATAAGACCGAGAGATTTTTAGCGACGGTTTAAATTTTATTCTTTGTTCCGTGGGGAATTAGAAGATGAACTCTTTAGGGCAAGACATCATTTTTCCGACGAAGCGACGTTTAATTGAAATGGGACAGTAAGTTCTTAAAATTGTCGCTGGTGGAGTGACGTTAATCCCAATTTTGCTACATAGACTCGTGATCAACACTCTATCAAAACTAACATATGGTTGAATTATTTGAGAAAGAGTAATTGGACCTACCTTTTTTCGACAAACTATGAATTCTGAATTTTATCTACCACTTCTAATTAATAGTTTATATGAGCTTCTTAATGGACTACCCATACGTGAAAAGCTATAGATATGTACCAACAGGATGGCGCTCTATGTCACAGTACGCAAAATGTTAGAGAATACTTCAAAATCTTTTCAATGCAAGAGTAATGGTCAGGTTTTGTACATGTAGAGTGAAGGTGGCTATGTCGAGGAATGAGTGCATTAAAGCCAAGGAGGTTGCATATTTTTGTTGCAACTGTGTACATGTAATATTACAAAATGTAACTGTATCTTTCAAAACAAATGAAATGTTACTATCAAATGAAATTCTTTAATTTATTAGAAATCAGAGATTATCAGTTTTTCAATAAAAAAAGGTGTTGAATACATAGCTTAAGCAGCACAGTTTATCCTTTCACTTATTTAAAATATTTTGTTTTTAGAAGTATTATGAAACCTTTTATATAATTGGTAACCATGAAAATAAACATAAGACAGTTTTTACTTCGAAGTAAATTTTCTTATTACATTTTGCGCTTCTCTCAAGGATAAAAATTAAATTTTCGTTTTTTGACCACCTATCACATGCGATCTGAAATTGTAATTGTATATTATTGTTTTTCTCAGAAAGTAGAACTTTTTATGACCTTTTTTTGAAAAATTAATAATAACAAAATTTTCCATTTGTATAGAACTTTTTCAGACACACTGTATATTCCGGGTGAGTCAAATATGATGATCCAAAGTATTAGAAATACCAAGAAATGTTATTAACAAAACTTTTAAAGTTAGCTAAGTACCATAACATGCTGGTATCAGATTTTCACTTTTTTACCTCCCTGCGCAAGCGTAGGAGGTAACTTTTGTTTTTCAAATGACACCCTATCCCAAAATTGATATCATTGGTTAACCTTGAATTTCTGGAATTCAAGAAAGTAAAACATTTATAGGCTCTTATAACATGCTGTGGAGAAAAATGCAGTGTTAGATAACTATTATTAAATCGAACAACTTTGATTTAGTTATAATACGGTATGTAAAACAAAATACAAATAAAATAAACAAGTTTGACAGTTCTTGCTATTAAACGTAAGCTTTTTTATCAAGTATATCAAGAAAATTTCGAAAAAGAAGTAATTTTAACAAAATTATTAAGAAATACATGATTCTACGTTCCATAGTAAGAACTGTCCAAACTTGTTTATTTTATTTGTATTTTGATTATCTTACCGTTTTATAACAACATAAAAGCTACTTGATTTGTTATAAAAGCCTATAACTGCATTATATTCTTGAATTCCAGACAGTAAGAGCATTCCAATTATATTAATTTTGGACTAGGATGTCATTCAAAAATCCAAAGTTCCCCCCCCCCCTGTGCGCAGGTAGGTGGAAAAAGTGAAAATCTAGAATCAGAACCTTATGGGGATAGGCTAGTTTTAAAACTCTTGTTAATAACATTTTTTGCTAGTCTTAATACTTTCGCTGTAAAATACTCACACAGTATACCAACCTTCAACTAATGTATCTACGCCTTCATTTAAGCACTTTAATACATCCAATTTTATGGAAAATAGTTGAACATCTATTCTAATTTCGTTCAGAGAAAGATTGTGAACTAAAAACGGCAAAACAGAAGAAGAAATTCGAACAACTAAAATCTCTATAAACTCATACACTCTAAGTAATGCCGAAATGGATATATTAGCTAAGGGATTCAATTTGGCTGTAGCGCCATCTTACATTCTAGTAGAAGAAATTATATCTACAGTGGAACCAGCGATATCAAAAAGTGATAAAAACACCGCCGAAGAAATAAGGGAACAAACAAAACATCAACCCCGAAAAAAACTCGCATTACGTAAATTAAAAGAAAACCAAGATATTGTGATCTGATAAAGGAAATTCGACAATGGTAATGAACTATGAAGACTACCAAACTATGATGGAATTGTTATTGAAGGATACAAATACTTATCAACCTATACAGACTGACCCAACGACATATTTGGAAACAACTACTAAAAATAAAATCAAACAAAGTACACTTGATAAAAAAGAACAGGAAATATTTATACCTAGAGAAAAATCATCAAGATGTCCGAAACTATTCGGTCTTTCAAAAATTCATAAGTATGGCGCCCCGTTACGACCAATTGTCAGTTCGGTAAGTTCACCCACACAATATCTAGCCAGATATCTAGCAAAAATGCTGCAACATCATTCCGAAGAAGCCAATCATATATAAAAGACCCAGACCACCTCCTGAAGTTATTGGAAAACGAAAAGGTCAACGCCAATGATTTACTAGTGAGTTTTGATATTGTATCGTTATTTACAAAAATACTAACGAATGACGTATTAGACATAATACAAAACGATGTAAAGTATATAAAACGATCCTGGAGCTAATCAAACACTATCTTCGAAGCACATATTTCATACACAAAGAGCAAAGATATAGACAAAACAAGGGAGCGCCAATGGGCTCACCGCTATCACCCGTGATCGCTAATATATTTCTGGATGACTTTGAAACGAAAGCCTTAGAAACTTCATCATTAAAACCAAAATTATGACTGCGATATGTAGACGACACCTTGGTAATATGGACCCATGGAAGAAATGAACTTGACAATTTCTTGCGACACATAAATAGTATACACCAAAATATTCAACTTACTATGGAAATAGAAAGTAACAACCAGTTGCCATTCCTGGACGTACCAATCAAAAAAGGGAAGGCGAAATATTAGCACACATGGTATTCAGAAAACCTACACATGCGGATAGATATCTAAATACCCAACCACACCACCATCCTGCACAATTACAATCAATAATAAAAACACTCATGGCAGGATCCCGTAGATTAACCGATACAGACCATAGAAAAACAGAGATAAATCAACTACAAAACGCATTAATCAAAAATAGTTTCACACATCAAGACATAAAAAAGCCACAAAGACGAATTAGCATAAGTCAGACAACGATAACGACAAAAGCACCATTAGGATATGTCTACCGTATGTCAAAGGCACAACAGATAAGATAAGTAGAGTTTTAAAAATGTAAAACAGTATTTAAGCCACTTAGAAAGATCCACAACATTTTACGAAACCAGAAAGACAAAATTCCTTTAGAGGCTCAGGTCGTGTACGAAATTCCATGCGAAGACTGCGAACAGTCTTACACCTGTCAAACAAATAGAAAGGTCAGCGCTAGAAAAAACAAACTTATAATGCTGTCTCCAAAAACGAAGCAACTTCATCATTAGCATAACACGCTAACACCACTGGACATACTATAAATTTTAAAAACATAAAACTGATTGCTAAAATAGAACAATACGCATCAAGAATAGTAAGGGAAGCTATCGAAATAGAGAAGCGGCCAGAAAGATTAAACAAGCGAGATGACCGGCAAACATTAGCTATGACATGAAAGCCACTGTTGAAACGTAAAATCACTAAGTTATCAAGTGTCCCTAAAATAATAAAAAGAGAAAGTATACAAAAAAACACCACCAAAATAAGACCGGTCATGCGTAGTCAAACAGAAAACCAACCTAGTGTAACTGATAAACCAGTCAAACGTAACAATACACTATATAAAGACCCCGTAAACACATCAAACGTCACTACCAGAGTTACAAGAAGCCAAACAAGAAAAGCTCAGTTACTATCCTGATGATGGCAAGTGTGATTATGCCGAAACGTCGAAACGAAGGTCCTCCTCAGGACCAACTCATAACGTGAAACAAAACCCGGAAAACCGAAAATGCATATATATATATATATATATATATATATATATATATATATA
>JAHWXV010326693.1:0-14179 GCA_024586415.1 Phrixothrix hirtus
GTAATTCGTCACGCATAGTGATGTTATTAAATTTAGATAATTTACAAAAGGAATTAGCGATAGTTAACAATAAAATTTACATAAATTAGATGATTTGACATATTTATAGGACCATTTTGTCTCCAAATTAGTCGAAGGATAAGGCAGTAAGTTTTCTACACGTACTTAGGGGCCAACTTAAATAAAAATGAATATCCACAAAGGGAAATGTTCTCTTCAAAGAAGAAATAATTATAATTTCGTAAAAAACCAAATCGAAACTTTTAATTAAAGGAATTAAAGGAATCGTTAAGCTTGCTACAAAGTCATACATATTAGTACTTAAAGATCTTATCCATTATTCTAGTAAATGGCATAGATACAACCAATAATTAAGTATTTATTGTTAAAAGACAGAATATACTCAACCTAACATACATTCATTGACTTCTAAAACTTGTTTATCTCAATTCTTGCAGTGAGGGATAATGAATACTAATATTTCGAGAGAATGTTAAATTTTAAATACATCAGTGAATTAAAATTAATGCAAGTGAACAAAAGAATTCATAATTATTTGTACCTAGTTTACAACTTTAACAAATTAAATAGAAGAATACGGATATCAGTATTTAATAAAAACTCTATTTTACCTATTTACACAAAAGCGTTTCGAGTTAAAGATGATTACCAACGCCATTTCTTTACGTATAGTATTTTTAATTGCTTCTCAAATAAATAAATACGATTTACACCTCGTACAATTCTAATTTTTTAGGGAAAAGGATTTATAACAATATTAAGTTCCTCTCTTTAATTTTGTCAAGAACAACGTTGGAGAGGAGTTCGCTTTTGTAGTTAAGCTAATTAATAACGTCCACCTTGACGCTCACTTTTATATTTTTAACCTTGTTTCAAATTAATATTTCGCAAAAGCATATTTATGGAATTAAACAAATACATTCAAACTATTAGGCGCTTTCAGTATTTTGTTACATTTAGTTTTATTTATTCTAATTTTATTATAACCAAATTTTTAGATTGTATCAATTATATTTTAACATAGTGTGTTGGTTTTTAGTCACCATTTTCTAACACATTCTAAAATTAATTACCTTTCATGTACATTAAATTTCGTTAAGTTATACAATTTACTATACAAAAAGTTGTAAATTATTGGTACGATCTAATAAAACATCAGTCATTGTTACCAATCTAACCAATCATCCGTCGTCCTGTGAAAATTGCCAGGCTTTGTCGCCTTCGTTGGCTGGAGAACTCTCAAACTATGCTATTATTATATACTTCTATAACATGCGTATATAATTCGTTTTCGCAAATAAAATCAATTTTCCGAGTATACAAGTACATTTAAACAACTAAACGAGCATGACAAAATTCAATCAAAAAGAAAATTGTTCTGAAATAAAAATTACGTTTAAATATTTCGCAACAAATATAAAATTTAACCGTGCGTCGTGCTTTATTATACAATGCAAATTATATTCGTCGCTTAAATAACCGTTAAAATGTATTCCCATATAAATACAAATTTTACTACGTAATGTAGGAATAACTATTTTAAAGCTTTTACGATGTACTAATCGTAAATGTTTCTGCGTTACATTTTATATAACGAGTGTAAGTGAACATAATTAATTGAGCATCTAAATCAGTCAGGATTGTAAATGTATGGAGGTTTATTGCGGGAGTCCCCTTATCGAACCGCATATTTCCCCGGCAATAGGCCAGCTCGTTCACCTCGGCAGATAAAGAAGCTTCGAATAGATAACCCGGTATAGAATCTACTAAAATCGAACCGACGAAAGCTGGAAGACTATTACAGTTACGACTACGATAATGGTCAATATATTTTGTAGAAACTATTAAAGTCAATTACGTATAAGATATATTTTCCATTCTCTCTATGTACACGCTTTCCACTTTTTGTCTATCTATACATTTGTATTTAATTTCGAACTTAATGTGACTGCACAGCTTTACTCTTCTTTAGCAGAAACATCCACACGTAATATTTGAAGCTCGAACTAAGGCGAATAAAGGATGTGCCAACTCGGGAAATATGGAATGGAGGCTCAATCCACACTCGGGTTTTCTTCCTCAAAATCGGGATCGTCTAAAGAGGGATGTCAGAGAAGCCACCAAATACATCGAGACGGCATTAGTAATCGACAAGGCAATGTTTGAAAAAAGAAACGGAAGTACGCGAGCCGAAGTAGTTCATGATTCCATTCAAGTTGCTAATATCGCGGACCTTTATTTTCGTACACTAAATACACGCGTATCCGTCGTTTACATCGAAACTTGGCAAGGTGGAAATCAAGTTCAAATAGATAGGACTCAAGATATCAGTCGTGCTTTATCTAATTTTAATGATTATACGTCTAGAAAACTTTTTAAAGTAGATAAGGATACTACTCAGTTATTAACGGGAGAAGCTTTTGTGGGTGGAGAAGCTGGTATGGCAGTCCCTGGTACCGTTTGTACGGCCAAAGCGGTTGGTATTAGCGTCGATATTAATACTTACGAACCACACTTACTTGCTGGTACCATGGCACATATGATTGGACATAACATTGGAATGGGACACGATGATGGAAGAGAAGAATGTTACTGCAGAGATTGGCATGGTTGCATCATGGCGCAGGCAATTGTAGGATTAGACAACGTTCAGCCTTATAAATTTTCGGAATGTAGCCGTTCCGATTACATAGATAGACTTAGAACAGGAAACGGCATCTGTCTTCTAAATAAACCTAACGAATTAGAGGTAAATACTGTTTCATTTTATAATAAATCTTTTTCTCTACAATCGGATATATAAATACTAATGCATAGAATTGATTTAGGTACGAAGAACTTGTGGTAACCGTATAGTAGAAGAAGGAGAAGATTGTGATTGTGGAACGATAGATGAATGTCCAACAGTTGATCCATGTTGCGACCCCATCACGTGTAAATTAACAAAAGAAGCTGAATGTGCGTCCGGTCCTTGTTGTGATAGTTGCAGATTAAGGGACATGGGAGTCATCTGTAGAGAAGCAACAAATGAGTGCGATTTACCGGAGCACTGTTCTGGAGAAACGGGAGATTGCCCAATTGATGTATTTAAGAAAAATGGGAATTCTTGTGGGGACAACACAGGGTATTGTTTTAATGGAGTCTGTCCGACACTCGCAATTCAATGTGAACAAATTTGGGGATATGGAGGTATATCAGCGGATGTTCAGTGTTTTGATCAGTTTAATTCGAAAGGTTCAATTAACGGACATTGCGGCACTGATCCACAAGGGAAACTTGTAAAATGCGCTCCGGAAAATGTTCGCTGTGGTTCATTGCAATGTCAATTAGGGATGCGCTACCCAATCGTTAAAGGATTAGATGAACTATATTCAAGAACGATAATATCTATTAAAGGAATTGAATACGAATGCAAGTAAGCTTTTACAATGTTATATAACCAAGGTTCATGTTTAATTCGTTATAATTATAGAGCTACAAGTGGGACTGTAGCAAAATCGGACCTTCCGCCTCTTGGTCTTGTTCGCGATGGAACTCCATGTGGTGAAAACCTTATCTGCCTTAATCAATCCTGCTCCAGTATTTTTCCTCATATAGATCAAGCCAAGTGCCCTAGTAATCAAAATAATATGGAATGTTCCGGCCATGGGGTAACAAAACTACATAAAGATATCTTATCTATTATAATGTTTTGAATTTCAGTTTTGCACGAATGCTAACAAGTGTTACTGCGAACTCGGCTGGAATGGTCCCGATTGCTCTATACAAGTCGAAATGGCTCCCCCGCCACCTCTAGCTACAAGTCCTCCCGAAACACCGAAACCAGTTGGTAATCTTGCTGATATAATGAAGAAGAAAGAAACCCCCTACGGTAAGCAGACTGTTTATCTTTTTCTTAGTATAATTAAATTATCCATATTTAGAAACTGGTGAAAATGTGTTATACTTTTTTATTCCAGGTATCTATAAATTTGAAGGAACTTCACAATTGTTATATTGAAATTACACTTTTACATCTTTACACTTCTATTAATTTCTTTAAACATACAGTCGGTCATTTATATAAGGTAATTTATTTTTAATTACAACACTCTAATTTTGAGGAATATTTCAAAAAGTGTTTCATTTTAGGGTAGAATATTTAGGTGCGCGCCATTAGGTGCGAACCATTTCATTTAAAAACCGAGCTAAATATCCGAGTCCCTTCAAGATGACGCCCTAAAGGCTCGCGCGTAAATATCCTTTCCCTATTGCTGCAAATAATTTCTAACATTCATGATTTATTTATAAAACAATTAAGCGTAACATATTTTCTTATAAAACAGACCAAGCAATAGTAAAATAACAAATCCTTGCAACTCTCAAATTTGTGCATGATCTTGTAAACGTTCTTCATTTAACCAAGAGTAAATTCGCAGATTATTGTTTCCCTTCACAAATAAAACTTTTGTATTTTCACGCGTTTATCCTTGAAGTCATTACGGACAAAGCTCATAAATTGGCTTAGAACTTTAAAGTCGATTACGCCAAAAGGCGGCGCCTTACTTTTCGTCTATCAGATTCATATCTCAAGACTGCTGTTTTTATGTGTTAAGTGAGGACTCCAACATTGTCAGCTGTTCGATTAGTTACACTATCTAATTTAGCAACTTGGGATTTTTATCCATCTACTATAAGTGCAAGCTCCGCGATTCACATCCTGATTTAGGTCAAATTTTCTCTATGGTTGCTTTAACAAATTTAATAAGCTAATAATTTAATTACAACGTTAGAATCTAATTTTCCGAAAACCATTTGCTTACTGCAGTTGAATTTTGGGTTTGAGTGCGTCGTCGAAAATTATATCGCGTCAAACAATGCTTTGCACCTAAGCGCCTCAAAATGTTTCTATCGCCTTAGAAAATAGAGGTGAAAATGGAGGTGAAAATGAACATCAAAATAACAAAACAAGTTTTATCCTAATCAACCTTACCAGTAATATTGTTTTTCCTCTGCCAATTTTTCTTAAATACACTGAACGTCAAAAATATAATTCTAAACAAAAACGTCGACGGATGAGTGTTTTTGATTTGTTTAAGAATTTAACATTTAGAAATATACTCATGAAGAAATATCAACCCTAAATACTAGTTTATTTTAGTCAAATACTAATTAACTGCGATAAGGTGTAAAATTGTGGGTAATGAATACAAGAACGATAATTTACATATATTAAACACTAAAAACAAATAATATTTTAATATATTTTTTTAGCAACACACTTGTAGAAATAAATACAACCAGAAAAGTTATTTGAGTAGTGAATAACTTCACCCTTCCACTTTACAACTTACATAAATTTCGAATTAATTCTTTTGAAATGTTATTGTCTCATACATTTTTAATAACAGTTTTTAAAGCCACTATGATATTTGGCTTTTTCCAACGGTACCTACTCATCACCGCCCAAACATTCCTTATAAAAAGAGAATTAACACCAAGATTATTTTTGATTACTAAAACTGTAAGAAGAAAGTCGTACCAAAACAATTTTTCAGAAAATGCTACAAGAAGTACTTACCGATTGTGTCCGATGGCACATAGCAAAATCGTCCTAAAAAATTGGATCATTAATCCCTTCAAACTTATACACGAGCACATCTTTTGAAATCACTTCTTTATATTTCACAGCATTGTGCCATCGGCATAATTCAACAAATTGAAATGTTACACGTTCCCATACCATAAGGTAAGGAGTGCTTCACAATGAACCCACCAAGTTAAGCTATTATCAGAAAAAGTTATATCTTCCCATTCACAAACGCTCCAAGATTCTTTTTCCTTGGCATACATTAGTAGTTGTTTCATTTTCTTAGTTAGTATGGGTTTTCAATTGAACGTGAATAAAACCCTTACTGCTTTAATATATACCGAACCAACGCGAACGCAAATGTTTACTCTAGAACTTCTTCATTCTCTTTTCGAATTTCTCTAGAGGTTATAGTTCTTTTTTTGTACACACTTTTTAACAGAACTCTATCTTATCAAAACTTCCATTCTTAACCCTATTCTTTAAAAATGTTCTCAGTCCACGTTTAATAAAGCTTTGTCTCTTTAGCCATGATAAATAAACTTTACAGCGGTATTCATTCTTTTTGCCGTTATTAAATTTTAGAATCCAATTAGTTCAAATCACCGCAATAACTATTCTCAAAGTAAGCAGCGCGATTATGTTTTGTTTTTAATTTAATTGCTGACTATTGCAGACAAATGTAAATTAACTAATGTAAAAGTTGATGAAATATCGTAACTCAAATATACGTTATTAAAACATTGAACAGGAATGAGTACTGCGCAAAAATTCCTGCGTGCACTTTAGTAAGGATCTAAACAGGCATCTTAAATATTCTTGAGATATATTTTCATATTCCTCTTAAATCCAAAATCTGTGCTGAAGTTAATTCCAGACGTGCTTATGTCTGGGCTGTGTTGATGCCCACCCTTTCATGCGCGTGAAATCGTCGCGTCGCCAAAAAAGGAGCAAAAAAAGCTGCAGCATCAATGAAAACGAGTTCGATGCGAGAATCGAATGTATACCGCCTTTTCCATAGCTTCTGATTTATAACATTTCTACGTAAGCATCTGTGATTTGGTCATCTCCAAGCTAGTCTCGTCCATGATCAGCGTTTGAGCAAAATCTTGAGTCATCAGCAAAGAGAAGCTCCAGTACGATGAGATGGGAAAAGTATCAGGTTTCGTTACATTTCGCTCTGTTTCATTTAGGCGTCTTCGAACGATTCTTTCGTTAGTATTCACATATATCACCTATCACCTAAACGATGATCTCTTCAAGAAGTAAGTCTTTTTTCTATTAGAACCAGGCAATTGTGAATAAGGGCACCCATTTCTAAAACTCGGTGCCATGTTTCCTGCGCTGAATTTGTTGGATACTTAGCATTTCATCTTGAATTAAGGCAAAAATGCGTGCTGTATCAAAATAATAAATATTATCAGAATAAGATAAGGTAATTTCATTTTGTATTCAGAAGTACCAATAAATGGGTAAATAATGCGTTGTCTTTATAAATTGAAACAGCAAACAAAATCATAATGCCCTTGATAATCAGTAACATGTTATGATCGCAAATAGAGAAGTTCTGTTTATATATCGTTTCCTAGGAACTGCCGTTTTTTGCTGTTTAACGTATTTTTCAGATACGCTAACTGAAATTAATGTACTACACCGGATAATCTTAAGAAACTATGCAAGTAACTTCTTATTCTATCGTAAAATATTCAAATTAAATAACTAAGAAGCAATAATAATAAAACGTTGAAATTTGGGGGAAATGTTTATTATGAAAGAAAACAAATTGATAAATTCTGGTCAACTTCAAAAATTCCTAAGTAGGCATGGAATAGCCTATACCATCAGGGTCATTCTATCCCATTTTTGAAACAACGGAATATCGTAATAGACGCCTCCCTAATGTATTCCAGGCATGTTATCCTTGGACGAATAGGAATGCTATGATCTTCAAAGATGCTCAGTGCAACCTGAACGATATGTGGACGGGCGTTGTATAGCTAAATTATTTAAGCGAGAGACCACGACACAAAGAAGTACGCTTTAGAAACATAGCGAGCATGATCGCGCTTTATAATATTATGACGTTCCCCAACTTATCGACGGATATAAATGCGACCATCGTCGTGATATAAGTTGCAATTGAGGCTTGAGCAGCCAACGAGCACACACGTACTCTTAGTTGTTCAAGTTTCTGTGTATTGCACCTTAGGCCCCTTTCTCCTAGAGTCGGTGGGTCGGGTGCAGTACAGCCTAGTGCTTTAAATAAGCAAAGTCTCTGTGTAGTGCGTTTACCATTTTGAAAACTGGCAGACTTAGAAGCTAAGTTAGCTTCAGTACTAGTTAGTTTCAGAGAAGGCAACCGTCGTGAAGCGTTCAAAAAAAATGGGGTCATTCCACGGCGAAGTCATCGCAAAAATAGACGGCCCCAGGTTCAAGCATTTGGACCACGAAAGCCGAATAGAACGGGCAATGCGGGAATACCTACACAGCACCGTAAAACCGCCGGGTTCAGTACAGGATGAGCCAAATAACCAGCAACCAGTCGAAGTGATCTGCCTGGTTAAAAACCTATGGGACGTGGAGATGCGTTACTCCTCCTCGGAGGATGACGAGGAAGATAGCTTCAAACAAGTGAAAGGCAGGAAAAGGAAGACGCCTGCAGGACGGTCCGACGGCGGCCCGTCGACGAAAATGGCGACCAGCAACAGTTTCGAGCCTCTTTCGGACAGGGATCTGAAGCAAGAAGTGGAAGATACAGCTGCAGCCCCGGAAAAGAGCACTATGAGGAAGTTGATGAAGAAAGTACCTCCCATAGTACTCAGAAAAAAGGAAGAATGGTTGAACGTAGTCGAGCGGTTCGAAAGTGAGAAGATCAAACCTAGAGCAGCCACCATCACAGCCCTAGGTATTAAAATACAACCTGAGTGCGAAGCAGACTTCACGAAAATACGAGACATTTTCAACGATAGGCAGCTCCCCTATCACACTTACCTTCTAGCGGAAGACAAATCGCTGAGGGTAGTGATCAAGGGACTGCCAGAAAGCATCGCAGACGACTAGATCAAAGTCAATCTAATAACCAAAGGCTTTGATGTAATTGGCAGTCAAAATAATACGTAGCGGAAAGGACAAAACTCCTCTCCCGCTAAACTTCGTCGAAACCAAGAAGTTGACAACATCCAGGACCATTTACAATCTGGCGGAGGACCTCTACATTAGAGTGAGGGTAGAGGCATCAAGAAAGGGCAGAAGGGGGCCAATCCAGTGCCACCGATGCCAACAATTTGGGCACTAGCAGCGGTGCTGCAAGGCGGGCCCCAAATGCGTCAAGTGTGCTGGTAAACATCATACCAGCGATTACGACAAGGGACGCGAATCCCCGTCCACCTGCATAAACTGCGGCGGAGGCCACACCGTCAACTACAGAGGGTGCACAAAATTGCCTAAGTTAAAGAAAAGCCAAGAACCGGCTACTCCGTTCGAAAACAGACCCCAGAAAACTTTTTTCTATGTGCAGGCAGTGAATGGCCCAGCCACCCCCGCCCAACCAACTGGAACTCCAACTCCAGCACCATTCAACGCCTAGAATGTGACAAAAGCGGCGGCTATTATCCTGGAAGCCGCAAAAGATGCCGCTACCTTCGGTGAGGGCATCACCAGAATCCTGGCCCGTCTTCCGGACATCCCAGCGGTGTTCGGGGCGCACCCTGAAAGCCACGCCCTTAACCGGGCACTGCACTAGCAGCAAAACCAAAGGAAAGAAGTAACAGCTTCGACGGAGTGCAAGGGAACGCATTTCCCGGTCCTCCATCGCCATTTACAAAATGCAAATGCGATATAAGTTGAAACAAGGTTCTTTAGAAAACACCACCGAAAGCAAATTACGCTCACGGCAGCATTCCAAGCAGATTCAACCGTGTTGAGGTTCCCTGGGGGAACTGAAGCAAAAGACGTGCGCATGCCCAAATTGCTCCAACCGATAGCCAAAATTATTCAGAAAAAGTTATTGTGCTATTTCATGTCGCGTTCTTGGGCAAGAACTCGTGTGGCAGCAGATTGATCCCGAAATACTGCTTATAAACTTTAAAAATCGTCTTGGGTTTTGTTCAGTCCCGGATCCCTATACCTATCGCACGTAGGCCTACAATTCGGCCCTAACCAATCTCAGAGGCATGCTCAAATACCACTCGTCGCTTCTGCGAGGCATCCCATTGTTTCAGTACGGCACTCGAGTAACCGAGTACCTCGTTCAAGCGTTAACCCCACCCCTGCTTTAACTTCTATTATAACTTTTCTCAAAAGAGCAGTTACGAATCTAGCTGGATGCTTTTTAAGTGGCAACCATAGCACTGTTAAGTATTAAATTCTTGATAGCGTTTGAACCAGCTTGTAAAAAATTGACTATTTTTATAAGTGTAACATGTTTACGTGGACCAATTAGAATTTATTTAACAAATTCAGGAACCATCATCCTTTTAGACTTTTCAGCATGAAAAATTATAAAATCAAATACTTACTAAGGTACAAGCCATTTAATTGAACCCTGTGTTAACCTGGACAAATAAATTTAAGCACTGCCGGCATTCAAAATGCGAGACAGCTTTTATTCAGTAATAGTTTCTTTTTTGTTTGCTGTCAAGAGCATTTATTTATGCTCTAAATCACATTTTAACGCCAATTTGAGCGTGACAGTAAGATGCACTCAATATAGCGTTGTGTGATATTGTCAATTGAAATTTCTTCCTAAAACTATAAAGGGATTGCAACTGTCCTGGATAATAAACGTATAGCCAGTACAAGATATCTGTCAAACATTTTACAACAAGTTAGGTGCAATTATGTTAGATAATTTATCCTGTACGTCATAACAAATTGAGTTTTTAAAGTTTTAAAAGCTATATAGCTAGATACTAGATAGTTCTACAATGTTATTTTAGAATTAGCGAAAGACATTTTTGTATAACGAATAGTTGTAGTTTTCCAAGCACATACATAAAATTTTATTTTTCTGGACACCCTCGCGCTTGCACAAAGTGTGTATGAATTGCAAGCGCAAGTGCTGCAGTCACTTAACCGCATGTCGACGCAGCGTTAATTCTGAATAACTACAGCGTATTTTGAAATTCGTGTGCATCAAGCCTTCTAGTAACTGAAACCTAATTTTTCAATAGGTACCTAATTATATTCAAAAATTAAGATATTTAAATAATTTATTTAAAGGTTATATAAAAAGTCCAAAATTCTCAAATTTCTTTCATTAATTTGCTTTAAATAAATAGTTTTAAAATTCTCCTCTCTATCTAAAATTTGAAAGTGAGATATAAAAAATGTAGTAACACATTTCGTTACAAAATTATCGTTAAAAATTCAAATGGCCGCTTAAAATCAATAGCTACCGGAAAAAAACTAGTAATGAAACTCTATTAAAAGTTAAAATTAAATCAAAGAACCTGCAGTTAACTAAGTGTGCCTCCAGGAAGTTAAAACTTCTCTATCTTACGCCAGGTTTTTTCACAAACCATGTTTGAGATAGTTGCTAAATATATTTAAGCGTAGAGTAAATACCTCTTTATTATTATCAATAATTAAAACGGATACTCTGTAAATAAATCTACCTTCGTTTACGAAATTTTCAAGGAAACTAAATAAGATAAATATAAATATTTATATGTTAAATAAACATAAAATCAAAATGAAATTCTAATGAAAATTGGGATGGCAATTTAAATATTTAATGAAGCGAAAATTCTATTTGTATATGTCTCTTTGATAGGAAAATTTCATTAGTTATAAAGTTTAATGAGGCAACGTTTGGTCAGCTCAGGTTTATTTCAAAATGTAAAGAAACCAAGTTTATTTTCAATTTAAGTTAATGAGACACCCTCATTTTCATAAAATTTAGTTATTGAACATGTTTTTCTATTTTTTAAACAATTTTTGTAGTACAAATAATTGAATAATCACATATTTCCTGTGCTACAGATTTAAAATTGAAAATTAAGTAATTAATTGCATTCTTTTATTTTTAGATATGCTATGCAGCCCGAATCTTTACAAATCGTTTGTTTGACCAGTATAAAAATTAAAAATTCAGTTTTACTCAAGTTGTTTTTAAAAATATGTTCAAAAATATATTTCAATTATTATTTCAATTTGAAACAATTTTCCCCGAACTCCAAAAATTGTACAGAAAAAGTTATAAATATTCTCATCAGAACCTATTTAAGAATAAAATTCAATTGTCGGTAATGGAATTTACACGCTGATGAAACAGTATAATTCAACATTCGAAAGACGTACGACACAAACCAACATAGCTATAAACCAAGTTGTACTAAAGGAAAGAACAATTTCCAATTTCCCACTAACCCAAATCAGCGACGCGCCGTGAAAATTAATACGTAGACACCGCGGGGGTTTGTGTGCGATCGAAATTAGTAAGTCTGCAACATTGTCCGCATTAAAAAAAAGCCATTATATGCATTGCCGTATTTGGTACAAATACGTCTTTATTGGTGTTTATCATAGTGGTGAAAATCCTTAGCTTAAAATGACTTCGCAATTAGTCCAAACGTGTAGTTTTAATTTCATTATTAATGTATTCAAATATTTGCATAACTATTTATTTCGGTAATTCGATTATTACCTATTTACAGTTGTTTTGCGCCGTACTAAAATTGTTGCAAAGATGCTTGTCATTTATTACTTTACTCTACAATGAAATTTTTACACATTTTTGTTGCCGACCAATCTTTTCAAGACGCTGAATTTTTAAACATCATAATAATGCAATTTTATAAAATATCAACAAGTGAAATATTTTGTAGCCATATAAAGTGATTATGAAATATTTCATTTTCTAAATTAATATACAGCCCGCTTACTATAGCTTTAAGTCGACTATAAAAAAGTATTCTACGAATAAACAAGTCGAAGGATACATAAATACTGTTTTTAGTTTATTAGATATCTTCATGTTCTAACAGATACTGTGAGCTACTCTGCCACATCTTTGCCCGCCATTATTTTATAATGAATAAATTGAACTTAGCAAGTAGAATTTTAAACTAAGGATCAAATTAAGAAATCAGCTAACTTTAGTAGATATAGGGTGGATTACTTATCCATTAATGTCCGTTCCATACTGCATTTCTTAGGGTCATAAAAATGTTTGAGAATCGCTGCAAATGTCATGTGGTTTAATTTATTGTTGCTTACTGTTGATTTTTTAAAATTTTGAGAAACCTGGCTACCATAATAGTGTTACTGCTACGTAAATGTTGTACAATATAAATAAATAAAATGCTAACTTTTTAAAATAATCCTTAAAGAATAAGACTTTACCATATTAGACATAGATTACGATTGCATACATCTGTTAAAAATTGATTTACAAACTACCCGAAAAATAGACCAAATAAACTAAATCAGTGTGGGATAGTCATAGTAATAAGGGAGTTTAGTAATAGTAGCGTCATACTTCAGTTCAGGAAAAATAGTTACCAATACAAAAGCATGCGAAAAAGAAAATTAAATAGAAGGGGGAATTGTTGATTCTGAAGACAAAGAAAACGTTTTTATAAATACTTCCTACAGGATGCTAAATTTTTGGAAACGTTAAAAATCATATAGATAATTATAAAAAATTTATTAGAAATAGATTTATCACAGAAATTAAAACGACGGCCTAGCAAATTATGAGCGAAACTCTAACGTCTGATAAAGGCAAAAATTCCACTTACAAAGAGACTAATACTAAAATAAAGATATTCCATGCACACTAAATTAGGTAAATAATACTCAAGATATTGTG
Source organism: Phrixothrix hirtus (assembly GCA_024586415.1). Classification (NCBI taxonomy): domain Eukaryota; kingdom Metazoa; phylum Arthropoda; class Insecta; order Coleoptera; family Phengodidae; genus Phrixothrix; species Phrixothrix hirtus. The sequence continues at coordinate 13,404 of JAHWXV010326693.1, forward strand.
ATTCCTGTATTTATTGACTGATTACATTATAAAATATTAAATAGCATACATAAATAATGGCTGACGATTTCAATTACGTAAATAACACTAGCCAACAAAATAAAATCTTTAATCTGGTGCCTTTGACTTAGATCTATTCTTGGGCGTACTTGATGTGCTGCTTCTAGAAGTGGCATCAATTATGCTCTAATCATCTTTTCCAGTCATAAATAAGTTATTGTTTAGATTAGCACAAAATTCCACAAAAACTTGATAAGGGTGCTTAGGACAATTAGTGGTAGTACATTAAGTACCAATTACTTAAAGCAACATTCTGTGACGTTTCGTTTTTCTCTACCTATTGCTGTCTTTTTTTTAAAGTTGATTATTATTATTAATTTTTATAATTGTTATTGCAACCCCACGTTTGGGCGTGCCATATAAATATGCTATGTTTATTTTAAATTTAGATTTTTGAATTTTATGATGATGGAAATTTTGTAATTTTAAAATTTATTTAATGCCCCGCGTTAGTGGCACCATATAAATGCTATATTTTTTTTATAATTTGATTTTTATTATTGAGTTGATTATTTGAATCGCCCACGTTGGTGGCACCATATAAAGATTCTATGTTATTTTGTAAATAATTATTATTAATTTGAATTTTTGAATCTTTTAACTTTTCCCGCCTTTATCGTTGGAAATAATTGTTTACGATTTATTTGACTAGCAAACCTAAATTTTATTTGTAACAGATTCGCTACCTATTCTTAATTTTTCCGTACGCACCTTCG
>JAHWXV010326718.1:0-11415 GCA_024586415.1 Phrixothrix hirtus
CAATACAAAATGTCAAATTTTACGAATATGGCAATAACTTATTACACTAGCGATATCTAGTGGTCATTTGTAACAACATAAAAGGCAACCCTCGTATAAACTGTGTAGGTTATCTTAAATTATGCAATAAACGTTTCGAAAACCTAGTACTTTCTTTATCAATATTAAAAATATTATGATCTGTTAAACTTGACAAATAATGGCATCTGCTTTGAAATAGTTTTTAGTTGACGGATCTTTTTATTTTATTATTTATCTGATATTTTTAATATTTATAAGAAAACACATGGTTTTCGAAACCTCTATTACCTAATTTAGTAGTTTAACCAAAAAATCTATTTCATTGGGAACAATAGATATTTCTAGTATAATATACGTCAACTTACATGTCTTTCATTAGGTCTACCTCGACCATTTATATTGAATTGAGCATATTTGAAGACCATTCCGCTATAATTAGAGATAGCAAAATAAATCTACGACAGAGAAAAAAATATAACTAATTTCTGTCCCCAGAGTCGTTATAACTTCTCACATAAAATAGCAATATGCCATTTATTTTAAGATAATGTAAGAATTTTGTAAATTGATATATATTGTATTTGTAATTTTATTCTTAATATTATGACTTGGCGCAAAAACACGCAGACTGCTAAATTTAACGCAATCTTCATTGGATGAAAAATGCATCCCCTACTGCAAATCTTACGCCAAGTTTTGTCTTATATTTTACAATTAAACCCCTGAAGGTCTGCCACTGGATTGATATATAAATCAATCGAAAACCCTTTAAAATTAAAGCGCAGTGTTAATTGAAATATCTTCTGTGTCTGCTTTAGCTTTTGAAATAATAAGAAAAAATTTTCGCCTCAAGCTTGAGGATCGTTCTCAGCCTTTTAATTACTTTTCTCGCAGATAAGAAACAAGGATATATATTTTTTTTTCTATATTTTATATGCGTGAAAAGTTTCATTTAAATTGGTTTAAATTGGTTGGCGATACTTTCTTTGTAAGTAGTAAATGACAAAGGTGTCTGAGTTAGTGTATTTTGATACCCGCTTATGCTTTAATCTTTTCTCAACTCTAAAACTTGTATTTAATTTTCCATAGTTCCTGAAGATGCCAACCCTATATAAAGTTTGGGCAAAAACGTTTAGCTTTTGCTATTATATGTTTAAATAAAAATTTAAATAAACAAATGCATATTTTCTTGTGATGGCTTCGTTCTTTCAGTCCATAATTTAAACTGTGAGGCAACATATCGTTGCCACGATAAATTTAGAGACTTTTTAAATTCATTTAACTACTTTGGGAATCATTCATTTTGTATCGTAATATACTAATGTTGCGATACCAAGCTGTTTTTATACATTGTCACGTTCTGATATATTTCCCGAACTGTTGTGATTGTCATACTGACACTATGAATATGCTTTATAATCACGTTATAGTTCATAACAGTACACTACTGCTGTTATAAAACGGGTAAACGTTGATATCAAATTTGTTGATATCAAATTTATTGATAGCTATCGTTAGCACAAAAAATGTAACACTTGTTCGGCTTTATCTCCTTACCTATTTAAAACTCTTTACTGCATAATTTTTTATTTTTCAACAAAAAAAAAGTTTTCATGTATATTAAGTAGTGAAAGTTTAGGGAAACATAATAAAAAAATGCTAAAAGAAGATTTAAAAAATTTGTTTAATGAAAATAATGTGGTATAAATACATCATGCATAAAAACTTAATTTCTACTGTAAATATATTTATTCATGAAAATCTTTGTAGTAATTTTTCTTTTTGGTAAAGCATAGAGCAGCACCACATTTGGAGCATAGTAATTGGGAATAACCCTTACATGCCGGAAACTTGCAGCAAATTTGTTTTTCACTCCAAAAAGGCCAATGTTCCATTTTATCCAACCAGTCTTCTTTCACTGGGAAATGTTGAGGAGGACCTTTCCTTTTTTTCTTTTGCAACATAACTTCTGTATTTCCTGTTGAAGGTCGTTCACGTTTTCCTGAATTGGTTGTACCGATCAAACAGAGTGTTTCTGCCAGTTGACATTTAAATTTGTATAGTGGCATAAAGTTTTGATTACCTTTTTGGGACTGAACTTTTTTATATAAAATCCAGCTATTAACAATTGTTAAATCTAACAAGTGATAAAAAATTGTGAAGTAGCACTTTTTATTTTTCAATAATGTTTTGCATCGACTAAGATTGCTATCAAGTAAATCTACGCCACCCATGTGGCGATTATATTCTTATATAATAAAGGGACAACTTATGGAAACCCTTTTCTTATGTTTCTTATCATACCGTTCCGTTATACCAAGAGGAAGTTCTCCTGTAAATATGGATAACAACATCATGGTTTTGTTGTTTCTCCATGCTACCAAAGATTGTTCAACATTTTCGTAATTACTTACAAATTCAAAAGAAGTTCCACGTCCGGTTTTCTTCATTTCTTTTCCTCCTGGCAGTATGAAATTTGGAATTCTATCTTTTTGGATAGTACCTAGAGCGTATATTCCGTTTTTTGATAAAAAAAAGTCATAAGAGGGATAGACGTATAATAATTATCAAAATATATTCTATGATTTACATTTCTTGGAATTAACCTCTAGAGACGCACAAATATATTAGCTGATGCGCTTAGGTCTGGTTCATCTAGCAATACTTAATTTTCCTGCCCTAAGTATAATTCAAAATTATAAACGTAACTAGACACACCACATAAAATTTAAATCCCCATTTTTTTGGCTTCTTTGGTAAGTATTGTTTTAGGTAATGTCGTACTTTAATAGAACAGGTTTGATCATCTACTGATAAGTATTGTTCAATTGGAACATCTGCGGAAAAGCTCTTATTCAAACTGTCGATCAAAGCCTCAATTTTATGAAGGCGATCATAGTTTGGGTTTGCTGGTGGAAGCATTGTTTCATTATTATTGTAATGGAGACTACTTTTGATTTTCTCGTACCGATTGTTAGTCATAGAATTTTTTATTTTTTCAAATCCTAGATCGTCAGACCAATACAACCTACAGTTTGGTAGATGAACCAGTGACATATTAATTATGATCCCTAAAAAATGTTTCAGTTTATTTTGGGTGAGATTTATTGGTTTACTGGGATCCTTCTGGATGGAAAATAAATTTGATTCATTAACAATCAAATCTATCAATTCATCACTAAACAGATGAATAAAAAATTCGTATGGAGTTTTCAATTCCAAAATATTTTGTTCTAAGGTTACATCCCCTCTAAAATGTAATTGTTCCTCATTCAGTTGTAAATTCCTTTTTCCCAAACAATTTGAACTAAAAAATATTTAAAATATATAGTGAAGCTTTCTAATTATCGTACTATTTAAAACTTACGTTTTGTTTTATTCTTTTGGTTATCATTGGGAGTAGCTTTCAACTGTTCATCAGTACTAGTGCCAGGAATGTTTATGTTTGTAGGAAGACCATCATCGTTTGTAGGAGGTACAACATCGTTTGTAGGAGGCACAATGTCGTATGTAGGTTCATCATCAATACCTTCCTCGTCTTCATCCGAATTTAATTCTGGTTCATAATGAGGATCTACCAAATTGTCATCATCAAATCCTAATTCATCTTCACTATTAACAAAACGTTCCGCAATTTCCGCTAATTCCTTATCCGACAAAATTTTATGTTTGTTGAATTTACTCATCTAAAAAGGAATTATTTGCATGATGTATATTTACAATAAATAAAAATAATGTTTTTTTCACTAAATTATTTTCAATTTCGGAAATCTACCTAGATAATAGTATTCAACATACCTTTAGAAAGGCTCTGTAATTTTTGTGTTAATTAAATGAGTCTAGTTTTCTTGAAAATAGCAGTCAAACTAAGAGAAATTCCACACGTGCATTAGCAAACTCAAACCTCACATAAACTGGACAGTGTTTCAAATTGTATGTGGTACGTGTTTCCCCGTCGTAAACGGTATGTGGTAGAATTGCCACATCATGCACACCGCTATTGATTTCAAACAATAAAGCAGTGGAGAGTAAAAGAGAGATTGTTGTATATTTACAACACCGTGCAGTTAAGAGAGGTAAAAGTGTGAACTTGCACACATTTTATAGCAAACAAACTCAGCTTTAGAATCGGTTCTTATAAATTTCGACATAGGAATTTTCTTTCAGGAAATAATTAAATTTTGGAAAAAACGAGTTTTTTCGAAAAGTTGTATCTCGGTACCTACTTTACATACAAACATTCAATTTACGAAAAATTTACTCTAGTTTAAACTTGAAAGGAATGATGTTGTCTGAGAAAATGACAGTTTTAGAGTTATTGTAGAAAAACTTGAAGAAGGCCGAAAAAATTTACGTTTCTTCTCTACCTACTGGAACGCAGGTGCGCGCCGAGATCGAAAACTTGAATTCTTAGTTAGGTCCACTATCCTAATGATATATCCACCTGATCTTTTGCATACCAAAATATATAATAATTGCACTATACTAATAGCATCACTTGCATTTTTGATGTCTATGGTCTATTGGCTTCGAAGAGGTAGTCATAGGTGAAACCATTTAGGAAAACGTAAATAATAACTAAACAAATAAATAATCCTTGATTTTTAACATTTATTTTTTGTAGTTATGTAAAGACGTGATAACTGTATACATAATTTTCTATGACACGGGTCATAGTATTTTTTGGAAAGGTATCATTTCCAGAGAATCTAACGTTCTCAGTATGGAACTTAGGGAATCAGCTTGCATAAAATGCAATAATGAATACTGAATTTCGACGAATTTTCTTGATTTAATCACGTGGCTTCTTTTAATTAAAAAAGATTTTATTTTTAATCGTTTTGCCTTAGTTGATATTTTTTGTTTTGTTGTCAATTGAACTGTCAAATTAATTTAACTATGTTATTGCTAGCGAAGATAGATGTTTTCTTCGAAACGTTGTATTTGTTTGTTGGTTCAAGCATTTTTGCTTCAACGATTTCAACAATGTTTTTGATTTTCGGTTTGCGAAGGATTGCTCTCTACTAATTAATAATTATTTTTTATTTCAACTGCATATTTAGATTTTTGGTTTTTGTTTAATCCTGTAGAAACACACAATATAAGACCAGGTACATATTGATAAAATAACTGTTAATCCAATTCTATATAAACAAAGTACGAACCAAACTAACTCACAAACTCAGTCAGGAAAAGAAATGCGCTAGAAAACATATTTTCACGACTTCGTTAAATAACCTTGTGTTCTAATTAAACTGAGAGAATAAGTGAGAAAGAAAAGGTCCAAGTTGTGGAAGAACAACCTCATCTCGACAATACTTCGTTCGTATTCTGACGCATCTCCCTACTCGACAGATTCAGTTCCTTACTATTCTTACTTGTTTTCTGAGATAAAAATCAACACTGGAATGAAATCATTTTCAGACTATGGATGAGCTAACTGAGAAAAAGGTAGCATCGCTGAAGACAGTGGCACATGATAATGTGTGATGCAATTAAGATATTTTAGTTAATAGTCCCTACCGATCTAAATACCTTCCCATTCATTCATTTACCTAAAACATAAATTAGACTTCGGAACTGCTTGTAGAGTATTCCATTTATTAAATTGTACCTATGTACCGGGGTCATTTTTCAAGTAAGAACCGTTTTCGCATCACGGCTGTTCAGATATTTACCAGAGAGCTTACAGGGTCAGGGGTCGTTAGGTAATCTACGACTACAAATCCAGTATGCTTCAAGTCGCTGCGTGAATCGGTTGTTTGTTTATGCTGCAATCTTCATTGCTATGTTGATAGAAAATCCCACCAACCGTGAAATTCGTGCTGTGATTAGATGTATGACGCAAAAATATTCGTCTCGCTGAAATTCACTGGCGGCTGATAAACGTCCACAGAAAGTGTTATGAACGATGAGACCAAGATCAAGATCTGAACGGCCGACTGTCATCACTTCTGATCTGATACAAGCCAACGTATTCGTGAGAATAGACGATTCGCTGTTGACAAGTTGCATATATCATTTCCTCTAATATCAAGAACTGTGATTTATGAAATTTTTACTGAATAACTTCAGCACAAAAAAGATTGTGTATGATGGGTGCCAAAACTTTTTATAGAAGAGCACAAAATGTTTGATCGATATTGTAACTGGTGATAAAACCAGGATTTTTCGCTATACAGCAGAACGCAAACGATAATTCAGTTAATGGTATCATTCCAAATCACCGAAGAAACCATAAAAGTTTAAGCAGGCTCCGTTAGCCCGAAAACTCATGACTGCAATCTTTTGGGATCGAAAAAGCGGTCATTCAGTTGAGTTTTTTCCGCTAGGAATGATAAATACAGAAGTTTATTATGAATCACTCACCAACATCAGGCGGACTATCTAAAGGCGCCACCGAGGTCTGCTCTCAATCGATATCTCCTTGACTCAAAACAACGCTCGGCCACGCTCTGCAGCAAGGATGTCTCAGCTTCAGAATCAGTTTCACTGGGAAAGGCTTACAGTCCTGACCTTGCATCTTTGGACTTCAATTTTTTCTTAAACTAAAGGGTTTCTAGGATGAAAACGAATAGCTAACAACGATAAATTGAAACAACGTGTCACTACTTGGTTCAACGAACATGCGACAGAGTTCTTTGCCGACGGTATAACAAAATTAGTGCCACGTCTAAACAAGTGCTTAGATCGTAGAAAAATAAGTAGTTTTATTTCGATATGTAATTTTATTAAAAATAAAATTTTCTTGGCTATATATCGAAACAGTTCTTACTTTAAAAATGACCCTCATATAATTGAACACGATTATACTTACATCTACCCACCTCCCGTGGGATTTAATGCAGATCAGCATATTTATTTCTCTTCGGGGATATTCTGTTGCTAGGTAATTTAAAGATTATTTATGAGAACTCTTCGTCATTTATAAAGGACTCCTTGCTTTTATTTCCAATACTACAAAGACGTAATGCTAGTACTTCCTTGATCTTGTAATTACTGCCTTATACTTTAAGTGAATCTGTGGTGTTTCTCAAAACATAAATTTCGCTATGCTTTTATAGTTACCACAATAACTAAATGTTAATTAATTTAGTAGCAGATTGCATTTATTATGCGAATCTAACATCAAATAAAATAAACATTTCAAAAATTTGAAAAAGGACTTTGTTTTTAGTATGACGTTGAAGTGCTCATCAAAATTATTCATTATAAATTCAAAAATGCCACAATAACGTAAAATCCTTTAAACGTGGACTAAGGTAGTATAATAACAGCGCTCATAAACAAATGAAACAGGTTGGCTGATAGCGCTTTCCTCGTAATCCGGGATTTGAAAAAGCACAAAGCAAAAGCAGCAAGCATCGCTTCAGAGGGCTAGTTAGCGGCGGCGGCCATGCAGCTGAGTAATTTAATTTGGTCCCTGAAAGTTTCGCATGATTACGTTTACAGGTGCTATTGATCTGCTTGTTATATGAGGGCTCAGCCCCTAACGCTGTTCATTTAGAATTGGACTTTTTCCAATCACGATTTTACCGGATTCCAGACCGGATTATGTTATTTATGATACTGGGGACCTTTTTCGTTTACTGTGTGTAACACGTTGCGATGATTACCAGCAATTCTTAAATTGCCTTAATTTATCACCCAAAATAGTTTGACAAAAACTTTAATTTCTTATTTCATTTTACCTGTATAAATCTATATATTCATTAACAATGTAGCATTCCGTGAATTTATCGCTTTGGGCTTGTACTAATATTACACCGATCCAGGAAATCAGATTTTCTCAACCACTTGTTGAAGAACACTTTTATAAGCTTTAATATTGTAAAACGTAAATATGTTATTTAAAAATTTAAATAGTCTCACTAAAATTAAGTCTAACTCAGCAATGAAATGGTATCTATAATGTCGACATTTTAAAATAATTATCTAAACTGTTTTAGTTCCAAGTTATACACATAGCATACATAGTGAAGCAAACAATTCAGGGATGGAATTCAACAGGAAATTCCATGGCAGGATTAATTTCATTCTAACAAAACCAACAAAATATTCTGTAAGTGCAAGATTATTATTAAAAACATCTTAAGAGCGGCTATAAATTTCACTAATTAACATTCAAAAGACATTATCAGAAATTTTTTTAAGAAAATGACATGTATTCGTCATTTATATAAATAAAATTGACCAGCAGTCGTGGGTTTTGACTATATAACAAATAAACAGCGACCTTAGTCATATTTTTTTGCTGCAGACACATAATTGACTTATGGACGATAAGAATAATGCCCAATTAAACAATAGAATAACATATAATTTGGCATTATACCAACAAATGAGTGAAATTATCCAAATTTCAAGAATGATTATTAGTAACAGTGTAGGTCCCGGGTATAACCGATCTATCATTACTCTATATTTTCTAATTACATAAAATACAAGAAACAGGGAAAATTATCAAATTTTCAAGAATTTATTATTAACATAATTAATGCCATTAACTGCTACTATCTAATTTATAAAAGGGGGTGAAGTTTTATGATTGCTTCAATTAGCGTTAGAGCTTCAGTTAGTTAAACTGTGATGTGTATACCAATTGTTTCCTCTATGGACAAGCAACGTTTTCATCTCAAAAAGTAAGATTGCTTAACAATAAAAACAGCACATAGCTTTTATTTTAACTGTAAAATTGGCGATCGAGCTGAAGCTTGGCGCCTTATATCTACTACAACTCCTGTCCAATAAAGCTCCGCGGTTGGTTGAGCCTGTGATGTGGCAAAAACCCGCTCTTCATGTGACAGATTGTTATTCTTGTACAGTTCCATGACTTCAGAAAAAAAGAATACGATAAGTTATCCGAACAGTTTGCTCGTTCCTAAACTACTCAATATACGCACTATAATCAGAAGAGCAAACAATTAATCAATCTACTAGATTTCTGCTTCCAAATATCTTCAATCACTTTCTTCGAAAAGTTTTGATTTACTGTTGAAACTTTTCGCAGGGTAACCTACAAAGGGTTGCGACGTCTTTTTGGTTGATTAATTGCTTTGCATTGAATTAGGGTCGGCGTAATATATATTTGTAGCGAACCAATTCTTTTAGTTAATTCAGCCTTCAGTTAGCTTACTTTCAAACTGTGGTTCGAGGTGCGTTCGGCTTGGTTCGTTGTTACAGTTAATATTAACAAAAAGGCGAAGATTTGACAGTATTACATTGGTATCTGCAAGCGTAGGTGTACATTACTAGCTCAGTAAGTATTTTTCACTCTCGCCTGTATAAGTAAGTCAGTCATTTAACCTAAATTCCATTGAAATATAAAAACAAGCATTTTTAGACATATATTAGAATTCGTGTTATGTTGTGTATGTTTTGGCTTGCATTTCATGCAATTTACATTAGTATAATTCATTAAAGATATTTGGGGACAGTTTCTAGGTAATTTGAACGCAGATGGTTTATTTTATATAGTTTATTGAAAGAAGTAATCGAAAGACACCCAAAAACCTTTTTCACACTACTTTCAAGGATTCGGCAATTAACGCCATGCAACGAAAAACATCCTTTTGTGCATAATCGTCTTTACTAATTATTCTGGTTATAATTAATGTTATCGAAAAACAACCGAAGAGCAATGTTTATAGCAGAATTCCACTCGGAGGGTAAATTTCTATTGTAGCTCTGTAAAACATATTGAGGGTAGCACTAGAACTAGAAAATCCTAACTAAGTGTCCATCCTGAAAAACATCCAGGGATTTGACTTCCAAAAGACTCTTGTGATGAGATTTTTAATTTTATTTTTTGATGGGTAGTGTGTATCTTTCATGTTTTATGTTCAATTATTGTACAGAGTTCTTTATTCTCAAGCCTAGGTTAACTATTACAGTTTTCTATTTTATATTTACTTTTCATTTCATTTTTGAATACTAAGTGGCCCTGCCAGTATGAAACTAAGATTTTATTTCAATATTTTAATTACCAAAATGCTTTTATATTAATTATGTTTTCAACCTAAATCACTAATATTAAATTGTATTTATTTACATATCTTAAATTATTTCTTTTGGTTTCTTCTAATCTTTTATTAATTGATTTATTTTTAATTAATAGAAGGCTTTTCTATTTCCTATTTTATTTTAATATTGACATCAATTTTATTTGTTCTATTAATTCTTGCAATTTTTGTTGATTGCCTGTATTAACAATTTGAATATAAAAATTGAGATTAATCTGGCAATTAAACTAAGAGTTGGAGCGAAACGTCACAAAGAGAGTTATCTGGTTTAATATGTGATATTGATTTTCTAAAAGAAAAGGCCAAGATTCTAACTTCAAGACTAAAACAATGGAATCCTCTGTAGGGTATATGAATATTGTAATCAGCACCAAAGCTGTACATCAAATTTTTAGGCACATTCTGATCTGGTTACCTGTACCAACGTACATGGATTAAAGAAAGTTCTTGGAACTGGGTGCAATACTTTGGAACGCTCTAAGTTAAGTCTGAAAGCAGTATTGCTCCACAACATTTCCTGTTGGCTATTCTGTTAACATAAAAGAGTCATCTGAAAACATAAAATTATTAGCGCAAGGAATCAACTACGAAAATCATGGCATCTGTGTGGTAACAGAATGTTTTTGATCTGATACTTGATATGCAGTTAGGTTATATAAAATACTGCTGTTTTCTTCGTGAGTTGGACAATGCGGAAAGATTTGCTCATTATGCTACAAAAAATAGGTCTACTGAGAAATCATTAAATTTTTACGCTAATTCGCATGTGAACTCTAGCAAAATTTTTCTCTACCTATTACATATAATATTAGGCTTAATGAAGAGTTTCGCAAAAACAATAGATAAAAACTGTGCAACTTTCAACTACTTGAAGCAACATTGCCAAGTTTAAACACAGCTAACATAAGTCAGGGGATTTTTGTTGTACCACAAATACGCGAGATAAACACTTTGACGGAATTCTCCAGGAAGATGAGAAAGCAGCTTGGAATTCTTTTAGGCTTGCTTCAGTAATTTCTTACAAAAGAGGAAAGCTGCAATATATCGCTAAAATTGTATTTTCTGCATTCCCATTTAAAATTCTTTCCTAAAAAGTATGATGTAGTTAGTGATGAACATAAAGGGTGATGTCATCAAGATGCTTTGCCATGGGAAAGAGATATCAATATCAATTTCATCCTTCAATGTTAGCGGCTTATGTATAACGACCAGGTAAAGACCACAGCCCGATTTGAACAATGAATGATTTTTTTGCTTTTCTGTAGTATTTTAAATTACGAATTTAATTCCAAGTAAAAATTATTAAAAACATTCTTTTATTTAAGCGTAAATTGCCTTTTTTGTAAATTATTTGTAGGCACCTCGTAAAATT
>JAHWXV010326722.1:0-12290 GCA_024586415.1 Phrixothrix hirtus
CAGGGGACCTGAAAACGTGTATTTCCGCTAAAAATTGGACATCGAAAATTTTGACCGAAAACATGACTTTATACTATATTTCATATACGTAAGAGAAAGTGAAAATATATGTCAAGTGCATGTGAACACTTGCTGTTAAGGGTGTCAACTTTCTTGAAATGTAATAACCTTGAATTTGCTTACAATTAATTTAGTTATCATTGTTATTGGAGTGGTGATGAAGTCACGTTTAATTGATAACTTCTTACAAGAGCAAATAATAATAATGATCTTTGATACCTTTTATGGCACCTTATTTGACTTCAAACTCTATATAAGCACCTGTAAATCACTCGAAACCCCTTTCAAATTATCTTTGAATTCAAATTATGATTTACCCTAATTAAGTCGCTTTTGATCAAAATTCTATTCAAATTTTAATTATACCTATATTTTATTTACTTAGAGATTTATTTTGTAACTTTGATATGTTAATCAGTAAATATAATGAAATAATAATAATGGTTTTTAGTTATTAACCCAACTTCATTGCTAAATTTACACTAACGAAGGATCCACTACATTTTATTATTAAATAAGTACCTTTAATAGATCCCTATATTCATTTAAATATTTACAATTAGTGTAATTACCTAACATCAGTATCTAAACCAGCCTCACTAGATTGATACTTTGCAGATACTCTTTTCTTGGCTTTTTAAACATGAATCTCGTCTTATTTTTCTGAGGTCGAGCATCTCCTTCTGAAATACTTGACAGATTTAGAGAAATCCGGGCTTTCGCAAGCTATTTCCCTAAAGCGTTCTGTTATCTTACCTAATGCAACGCCTGATCGCTGTTGTCCAAACGTTATGCGTGATAACAGAAAATCACACTTCTTGCTTTCCCTCATTATTTGGTAACGGTATATATTACATTTTTGATCGGTTACTTAAATTTACTATTATCAATATTCATAAATTGTTTTGACTTAGACATTACTTCTAATACTAAACTAATACTAAATAATACTAAACCGCTTATTGCGGTTAGTTATATTTTTATCTATTTATGCATGCAGTTTTTATTCAATCTTGATAAACAATGGACTTACTCATTATTTAACATTCTAAAAGACCTCTTAGCTAAATAATTGCATAGCTACGATTTTATCTACGTCGAAAGGTTCCCTGAGGTAATTTCTATTATGTGGAGAAACCAACTTCTCCATCGACTACTACCAAAGTGTCAACGATTCCAATACCAGGTGTTAATTACATAACAATGTTTATAAATTTGTTATCAGACAAAATCACTAGCAATTAACGTTATGTGAAATGCTTGAAGTTATTAATATAAGAGCCAGTATTTCCATTTCCTTTTAAGGAAGTGTATTCTGTTGTTGTTATCTATAGTAGTGATTTCTGGTACAACAGTATCCAAGAAAATTAAAAACCAGTTAGATCTAAAAGTAAATGAAAGACTCTTAAATGTATAACAACGACAACTTATTAGCTATTGTATTTGCATCAGCTTGTATACGAGGTTTTTCGGTGTTTAATTATTATTCTAATATTATCAAATTTTATGTATAACATTGTTTAATAAACTTTGGTGAATTTTATTGTAATTTATGTGAAAGAGAAGATATAGTTTTAAATATAAGTAATGGAATTCATTATTCCAGTAGCCATTTTTATTAACAAAAGTAGTTTTTATGAAGATTCTGGGAACGTAGTTAATATAAATACGGTTATTTATGTCTTCTTAAAGGTTCTTACGTTTCTTGATTGCTGTCTACTTGAAAAGGAAATAAGCAAAGGGAACCTAGCCATGGATACAATACGCAGACCATGAAGGACGCTAAGGTATATTACAAAATATTAAAAATACTTACAGTTCGTTTGTTTTTTCGTATTAAGGGCACTCTTTATGTGCATCAAAATTGTTATTCTGGTGATTCTGTGGAAGCTTAACTGAAGGATTGTAGGGCGTATCCTGTATTTTTTCTGTTGAAAGCTTTCACCGTGACAAAATATTGTTAACCTCGGAGCCTTTATTGTCTTGCCTTAATTATACAATTGGGAATACATATCGTCAACCCAAGCTTCCTGTCTACTTCCAATTTGGAATCATAGAATATTAAATTCTAAAATATGTTTTTGCGTATAAACTTGTTCAATTTATGATTTGTTTGAAATAAATTTCGAGATTATAGAGTAATTAACGCTAATATTGCATAACTTTTAATTTGAATTGATAATCGTTATTTGTCAGGTTAAGACACACTAAGCTATTTCAGGTACCCACGGCGAGGTTGACTTAGTGCTGGCAAAAGGTACACATATTTCAGTCGTTTGATTCAAATATTGTGTTACTTATGTTTGTGCTATATTATTAATTAACTTAGTGAGTAACGTTTTTTCGATGTAATCTGTTATTTGAGATTTTGTAATTTGCTGGTTGGGTATTAGCATTATACCAAAACTGTATTTGTTCGTTCTACTTCCTTTAGACAATTTAGTTTTAAGTACATTTCAGAATAAGTGCGGAGAGGCTATTTTTCATTATACAAATTAATACATTGTTTTATTAATTTCAGATTTACGTAAAATTTCAAGAGACTATGTGATTTTCTCACATTCACCTTTCAGCAGCTTGTGTTCATCATTTTGACACTAATACCCATTAAATGCGTTACCAGTTCACAGAACTTAGGCTAAAAAGGTCATACTTACTAAACTAAAACCCCCCAAGTCCCAAGAAATTGGTGGTATGCCCAAACTTAATCTTTTAATTTACTTTAGCCTTCAGACAGAAGTGTGCTATAAATACGAGGCAGTATATTTCACCAAAATCAATACTTATTTTTCAGTACTTCTCATAACTTACATCTTATCTAATAACTCAACCCATGAAAGAGGTTTGTTTTAACTTTGATAACAAATCCTGTATTAGTAAATCAAGAAACTTCAAAAGTAGAAATCCTACTATGAGGTAATGATAAGCTTCTCATTGCACTGAAAATAATTAAACCTTTAAATTCGACGAATTTCATTAATAGATAATTTTAGTTTAATTTGATTTAGCAAGGTTAAGTCTAAAAAAGGAAATAAATAGAAATTTTTAGATTTTTTATAGAAAAGTTGTAACGAAGTCGAAATTTTGACGATGTGCGTATTTTAATAATTTAGGGAATTAGTAAGTAATAATCGTACCCATTTCAGCACATAAAATTTATATTCAGTATTGTAGTGATGAATTGGATACGTTTCAAAGACTTAGAAATAAATTTAAATGAACAATACAATTTTAAATAGAATAATAGGGTTATTTATGTGTGACAAGTATTGAAAATTGCGAAATCCTATTGTCCTATTGAATTTATTGGCACTGAATTATGCGTGTTCAGATACGGGAAATTGATTGACAGAAATGGGTTTAGCACATTTATTAAATTGTAATCAATGAAATGGCTTCAAAATATATACATATATCTAAATTATTTGACACAAAAATATCACAATAAATGTAAAGTTCAAATTAAGTCTTTATTATTTACTTTTAAATAGATTAAATTATTTCACCAATATATGTATGTAGTTGCTGATCTTACAAAATAAGTTATCAATAGATGTATACTCGTATATGTGGCAGCACAGATTATATTTACTTAAAAAAGCAGCACACCAGAAAGGTGCGGATTTTGCGATTGAATTTGGTTATTGGAAACACACAATCGTTGATCCCACTCGTTGCTCGCAAAGTAACGAAATCTGTTGGGTCTGATACGAAAGCTTTCTTTCAAATAACATAACGGATGTGAGAATATACTTTAGTATTCAATAGTTATGGTTCAATATCTGAAGACACTATGATCACTGTGGTTGCTATCGGGTCATATGAAATTTAAGTTGAATAACATTATAGCATATAATACAATTTGATAACGCAATATCTTAGAAATGCATTTCAGTAAGCATATTTAATTTGTTTTATGGGAAGAAATTAATTATTCCTCTTTGTAATTGCATGATCTTAAATATTTTGAAATATAAAATAACTAAAAGGTATTTAAAATTATAAATACCTAACTTTTAAAAGATAAATAACTGATATTCTAACAAAGTAACATCCAATCAACATCTAATTTAAGGGATGAACTCAATTAAGGGTTATATTGATACATCAATAATAGCAGTCAATTCTAATTGATTCTAATATCTTTTAAAAAGCCGTTTCGCAGATTTTCTTTTTATCGGTCTCTTCAATAATGTCATAATTAATAACCCATGCTGTATTTCCATTTTTGTCACCAAATTAAGCATTAAAATAAACAATGAAAATATTGCATAACCACTGTCTTCATAATATAAACGTGAAAATTTTTGAATCAAATGGGTAATAAATATCAGTCGTACTCTACTAAAACCATAAATTCAATTATATACATTTCAAAATTCTCTAACATATAATTAAAAATAAAAACTCATCAAGTTATAGGAACAGCAGTGGAAGTTCACGTCATAAAACAAAACTAAAGCCTAGAAGTTCTTAAACACTAGATACCAAAGCAAATAATAATTAATGTCAAGATTTGAATACGTTCCTTAAACAATATATCAGAAATAATTATATACGCACTCAATTTAAATAAACATACTTTTTTTTTGGACGGAAGGAGGGAAAATCCGCACGGACACCCGGCCTGATGTAGTGGGCGACCGGGTAGTGTCGGACTCGAAGCGACTAAAAACCCTCCTCCTATGCTTCAACTGCTGGGTCATTAGCCTCTGCAGAAATAGGTAATAACCTGATCATATTTAATCATACACAAACACAAGATTTCACAATACTGTAATACAACATGAAAGCAAAGTCTCAAGTAACAGAACTACTAGATCATAACAATAGTAGCATTAGCATATTAGCAAGTTTACAATAGTTGGAAGAGGTTAGCTTGCCTGAGAAATTCCAAGGTTAGTCTGATGGAGTTAATGTCATTCTCCAGGGCTCGTTTTATAGCCCTGTCTAGAAAAGAACAAGCAAGGCTAAGAATTGGCCATACCCACTTAAATGCTGCGCACCTACTCCGAGGAGATCCCCCACCTATCTGTAATTTATGCTAAACCCAAACATCGGCTAAACACATCTTAATAGAATGCCCAAAACACAATAACCTACGTATAAACTTGAATATGCAAAGTACTATAAACATATTAAAAATTGAGGATAAAATAAGCAAATTAATTAATTGACTGCAAATTAAGGTAAAAATAAATAAAAGCTGAATGAGAAATGAATATTATAAGAATTTAATGGAACGGTTAAATAGAAATTGATAATGGGATAAATAGTTAAGCTTTGTTGCTGTATAATAATTTAATTCTTACTTAGAATGGAAGGAGCAGGATATGAGTATTTATAAATATTAATGATGTGAACATATCTTTCCTTTCGATTTTATGTTTTTAAAATTTACTTTTGATGTTTATCTTAAAATTTACAAATCTTTAGTTTGTTACGTTTTAATCAAACTATCATGTCACTATGGCAATGTTGTCGTTTCAAAATTATTTTGTATACAGACTGTACCAAAAGTCCCATTACCGCCCCCCTCTAAATTGCAAACATCCGTGCGAAATTTTCTTTCAACAGTATGTATATATTGAGAGAAACACGTAGTCGTAAATGCAACAAGTAACCACCGTTAACACAGGGGTTGTGTGTGCACACCGTCATTTTCATGGCACAGCATTATTCACCACCAAGAGCGATATGAAATGCGCCTCAGCATTGCTGGAGTGATGGAGGCAAAGGTATTTCGAACAGCGTCTTTTAGTTCTTCCTTTGTATGGTAACCATTCTAAGCGACTTCCTGTTTGATGTGTCCCCATAATGCGTTATCACAGGGTATCAGATCTGGACTTCGTAATGGCCATTACAGAGGTGCCGGTAACGTTAGCGATCCTCTTCAAATCCATATGTCTGAGAACACTTCTGTAAGATATTCCCTCACCCTATTGCTAAATGAACTTGTTGAAACCAGATTCGATCAAGAAGTCCCAAACGCTCCAATTGCGGTACAAACCAATCGCGTAGCATGGCGATATAAGTTTCCTGATTAACTGGCACACTCGCATGAGTCACGGAATCTTCGAAAACTATGAAACAATCAAATATCTGTAGTAGACATTGCAGCCCATAAAATCACATGGGGTGGGTTCAGTTCCAGTTCCTCAAAGAGATGAGGATTCTCCTTACCCCAGAAATACACATTAGATGGCATTCGTCTGAGAACATCACTTTTCCACGTTTGAGAATTGTATTAAACAGCTCCAGTAGTTTCGCACAGGTGTCACATCGAATCTGCATGACGTAATCTGTCAACTCATTTTCAAACGGAGCTTGTGTCGGTGTAATGTCATTACTTCGGCGTTCAATTCCTGTGATCGTTTGTGCAGTGACTTTTCGGCCAATGTTACACTGATTCTGCAATCTTTGCACACGTTTCTGCTCTTGTGGTTGATCTTACAGAACGCTGTCTATCTTTAATGGAACCAGTTTCAAATAGCTTCCTCTCACAATGCAAAATTGTTGGTTTCGGTGGTGCTGCCCTATTAAATCTAATATTGAAATCATTGTGAATCTTTCTCAATATTTTCCCAGTGTGAGGTCGTTCCCAGCCCAGGTACTCATGACTATTCGTTGCTTCAGGATGTAATTTGATTCGTCAGTCATTGTTTTCACGACCAAATATCACCTGCAACAAAAAAAAATCATATAGCATACAGTTAGATGGGAGGTAATGGGACTTTCCGTACACCCTGTATACTCAGCTATATGGAAATCGCAACACCAAGAAGAAATTTTTTGACGAAACTTGGCAGAAACTTTTAACTACTAAAAGGTAGCTATTGGTTAAACTTTAAAGAAACAGAACAAAATATAAACATAATTTTCATTAATAATGGATTGGTCTCCCCTTATTCGTTACATACTGGTTCACTCTTCATGGCATCTAATTTAGAAGATGTTTAATATCGTCTTGAGGTATTTTGTCCAATGCAATCTATACTTCGTGCTGTAGAGCTTACAGAGTCAGCTAAGGACACGGCAATTTCCTCAGTATGATTCCCATAATGTTCCAAAGATCCTTGATGGGTGAATTATCGGGACAGCGCGGTGGCCATGGCAAGATATTGACATTATCCTCTGCAAAACAGACCATAGAACATCTTGAAATATAGGGACGGGCATTATCCTGCTGGGAAGGTGCGTCTTCCAAATTCTGAATAAATGTAAGAGTATGGGGTTCTACCACCTCATTCACATATCGCTAAGAGATCATATTGCCTGGGATGTATATCAAACGCGACCTACTCCCATTAGTTATAGCACCACATACCACAATCCCCACAATGTGGTACACATGCCTCGCAACAAAAAATTCAACATTGAGACGTTTCCCACGTCTTCATCTGGCCTTCATACGGCCATTATGCATCCCCAAACAAAATCTGGAGTCATCGCTGAACACCACCCTTCACCATTCCAGACTCCAGTGCAACCGCAACGTGCACGACTCCACTCGTTTCTGCCGGTGTTGAGTAACACAACGTGTGGTTGATAGCATTGCAAGTCGCAAGTTCTGATTCTGCGGTAAACCATTCGAAATATTACAGGACAACCTTCGTTAACTAACCATTGATTGGCAATTGATCTGGTACTAGAGAATCCGTCTCTTCTTGCCATAAGTCGAAGATGGCGGTCCTGTACCTCATTTGTTCTTCTTCGTCCCCAGTTCCTTTTCTACGACGTTACTGTTCATCCCTAGTCCATGCCTTATAGCAGCAGATAATGGTGGATTGGTTCCAATTAAGGCGATTTGCAATTTCTCTGAACGACAAACCACCTTTGCGCAAACCAACAATACGATGTCTGTCAAATTTGCTTCATTGGCAGTAGTTTTCTTCTTGGCGCACATTAGGCATGCTCACATCCTCAAAACAAACGATTAAACGTGAAAACACTAAATAACTAAACAAAATCTTGCAAAAAATGCACCAGACAGCATTGTTACAAAAATCTGAAAGAACTGTCAGATAAGTCATTGTCGCGTGATCCATAATCATGAAATTTTAATCAATTGTTACCGTTTAGTGGTTAAGTTGCTGCCAAGTTTGGTCGAAAAATTACTACGCCTTCTTGGTGTTGCGATTTCCATGTCACTGGGTATACTATATTTAATATTGCATTTCTATTTCCGTCATAACCTTTATCTTTGTCACATAGTTTCGTTTTAATGTGTTAAGTTCTGACGAAGAGGAAAACTGGTCCCTGAATTAAATTAGATGTAAAATAAATCATGTACCATAAACACAAAATAAAGAATAAAATGATAACAAACAGTTGTAAACAAATATCAGTAAACAAGCTATAAGTTTAAACAAACATTTTATGTCGTTTAAGCTAAATAATTTTAATTTAAAGAATTTGGCAACTAGAGGTAAAAACGTACCTATAAAAGATTTACTAAAGTTGTATTTAATTATGATAATAGTTTAAAAATTATGTAAACTTTACTGTTAATGTAGAACTATGATAAAGTGAACTGTTAAATGGATAATTCAGAATAGAACGTTTGAGGGTAGTTTGTCACAAGATGAAATCGAAATAACGCATGTGGCAGAATCGCTAGTGTTTAATCACGACCGGCAAAGCTACAGTGGAGCGAGATGTGATTCTTCGGTACTGCGAAGTTAAACACTGTCGGGAAAATATCTCTAAATCGGTAAATATGAGCACCATTTATTTCAAGACCACTGCAGATAGGTAATGTTCGAAGAACGCCCTGTATGTCACGATATAAATTGACCTTACCTTTTAAAATGGAAAACAGACGCTAACGGTACTGTACTAATGGGATTCAAACCTGAAAGAAAATGTTCTTAGGCACAAGATGCTCATTTGCTTGGGCTGTGCATTGAATAAAGTAACTGAGGGCTGGTTTCAAACTGACCACCCTGTATATAATTTTTTGAATCTATTGAACTTTAGATTCTTTGAACAAGAACAATAGTTTAGGACCTGCTATCGTTAATAGACTCATAAGACACTAATTCGCTTTTTGCACGCGCACGGTAAAACTAAGTGACACTCTAGGTTATTGATTTAAATAATAATTAGAATTTCGGACACAAGAACGTCTTTATATCAAAATTAATTGGCATAAAATACACAAACAAATACATGTAGAAATTCAGTCAACACATAAGAAAATACGAATTAAGGCCACTTACAGTCTAAAAACAACATAAACATTAGCTTAACAAACACTAGGCCCATTCTGATTTATGTTCGGAACACCAGCTGATCATTAGGTCTGGTTTATTTGACTAACGGTATATTTTGAGAGATGGGTCCTAGAATTTGTTAGCGACATAGCATATAAACAAAGATCAAGTGGGTACCCAGAGTATTTTAACTAGGGGTAATCCTAAAATTAATAAGTTTACATGCAAAAATAATATACTACAATTGGTGAAGTTACACGATTGTATTTAAAACATAAACCGCTTGACTAAAGCACTTTTTAAATCAACGCTAGCACTGATATTCTGAGTCCGTAATTTATTTATTGCTGTAGTATTTAAGTAAAACATACGGTAACTTTCATAATTTAAATTTACGTCAACTTGAATAATCAAAACTAGATCAGCGGTGATGGCACACAGGTGGTAATTATAAATGATTTGCACGGGAAATTCCTTCTTTGCCGAGGTCATAATAAGCGAACAAAGAAAATATAAAACACTTACAGATGGATGTTTATTTTGTGTTCGAGAAGTGGATCAACCTTTTATTTTTAGGAACGATAACCCCTTACAGGTGGAAAGATGCGTATTTGAAACAAGCCGTAATTTCGTTAAAAGGATAAATTCCGATTATTCGGTGTTTTCTACCTGCAGGTCGTAATCCAACAGGTCCTTAAATTCTTTAGCGGAAGCCCCATTATTTTCCTAAGACAAAGATAAAAGACACACCCGAACAACACTAACTGCTTCTACAATTCTTTACTTAAGCATGGTTGCATCAGAACTCTCTTTGTTACAGAAACATTTCTGATGAATCCTACCTTATCCCCCTTTTGGTGAAATCATACCCATTACATCAACTCTGCAGATCACATGTTATTTTCCACGTAGCCTTTACTGGGAGACACCAAACCTAATACCAGATCCATTATTCCAACTGCCCCGATAAGTATTGCATTTGTTTGTGCCTTACATTATTTACTTTAACTATTACGGTAAGATATTTTTGTGAACATAACGTTCTATATTTAGCTCTTTAAAGATGCGATAACTAACCAGCTTCAATACATTGTACATGCGAGCTGACGTAATGTTTACACAGCTGCAAACAATTTCTACAATAAAAAGGCAGATTATGCTTAAACAAAAGGATGTTTTTAAAGATTTAAGATTTGAATTGAATTTTAATTAAAATATTATAAGTAGCTAATATAATTCGTAAAGCATATTGATGTTTTATTGATTTAAATAACGTAAATAACACAAAAAGCAGCGAGAGCTGACAAGTTACTGCCGCAGTTTAACATCAATTTCGTGGATAACGAGCTTGATGCCTACAACAGCAAATACACATAACATAGTTTAAGGTAACGGAAACTTACGTGGACATTCTATTGGAATAATAGACTGTTTCGTTATAAATTAGATTAGTGAATTATTTTATACATATTTCCATTTGTAGTTGAAATTCTGCTTTTATAGGTCCAACCTTTTATTTAGCACTCGTAAAGTGCGTTGATTTAGTATTCGAATTTATTTAGCCAATATAATTTGGGGGATAATGTACTTTATATACTATCGTTTGTTTTGCCTACCGTTACTGGCAGGATGCAATCTTTTATTATGTACGTTGCGATTAATTGTTTGAAGGTCTGTCATGCTGTGAACACCTACTTCTTGGTAACGCTTACTTTTGCTACATAAATTTCATTTGGTGTGCTGTCCTGATGTCGTAGGATGAGATATAAATCTTACGTTGGATTTCTTTATTAAATTTTAATATCGAGCCTTTTTTTATGTATATAGCATTTACCTGGGGTATCCTATATGCCATCGTTCTTGAATGCTAATGCTCGCTTTATAATATCAAAGTTCCTTTTTAGTTTTATTTCTTTTCTTTAGGATTATATTTTTTAATTTTGGAGTCCAGCAAAGGCCCACAAATTAATGCATTATATTGTACATATAATGCAATCACGTATAATAGTAATGTTAGAATAAACTTGGAGTTCGCATAGGTAATCTCCATAGGGCGCACGAGCGTCCACTGGCAAGTGGTGTCCCACGCCTGATCGACATCACAATATACGGCTAAATAACTTAACTACTTCCGTCCGGTTCTATAAATTTGGTTTAAAGGTAGCTCAACTGCGCTTTTTGTATTAAACCGGCTTAACAGGTAAAAGGACGTTGTAATAATCCAGATTACATACAAAAACAGGTTCAAGTGCAAGTTAAGCTAAGCGATTATATAGTGAAAGTTTAATTAAATTCTAACTTATAATTTTGTTGACGTTTAATGGAAAAATGTACAAATATGGATAATCAGTTCGAGATTTTGAATAACAATGATGATTTAATGGAATTAGTTAATATAGTATGACGTCGTAGAGTTCCAAAAACATATAGAAATAGGGAAAAATATTATGAAAAATAGTCTGATAAAAAATTTTGTGGTTGTCTAAACAAGCTGTTTGATTTTGGCATGAAATTATTGGTGATCAAATACCATCACCCGGTAACAAGTAAGTATGAAAGAAAACACTGCTTCATAATTTATTATTTTGTGTATTTAGGAACCAAGCAGTAACATCAGAGATGATAATTTAGGTTACATTAGGATTCTTTGCCACAGTTTTGTTTCTTCAAGTTGTTGGGGATTTTGCAGGTATTGATAAAAGCACATCATCGAGGATTGTTCATAGGGTATCTAGAGCAATTGCTAGTTTATATGGACATTTTGTATAAATGCCTCGAAATCAAGCTCAAAGACAAAGCATAAGTGCAGAGTTTTTTAGCATAAGTCGTTTCCTCAGATGTATAGGAGTATAAAATTGTACCCATATCAAAATTACAGCTCCTGGAGGTCATGAACTTGAAGCATACAGAAAACGAAAAGGATTTTTCTCGATGAACGTACAAATTATTTGTGATTCAAAATTAAGGTTTCAAGAAATTATTTGTAGATGGCCAGGGTCAGCTCATGATTCAACA
>JAHWXV010326733.1:0-16260 GCA_024586415.1 Phrixothrix hirtus
TGCCTAACCAAACTTGATATTTTAATTAATTTTATTTTTAACGGCATAAAATTCAAAAATGTGATAAATTCTACCTTAATATATATATATATATATATATGCTAATTTGAAGTTCCATTATAATCTATTAGATAAACAAGATTTGATGATTTTATCTCTATTCAAAAAGTGATATTTTGATGAAATTTCAACACCCTGTGGCTAGAAAACGGTTAGTTTTACGACCATGGTTTATCCAGAATTTTTAGGTTAGAATTGCTCAAAGTATCACCTCATGAAGTTATCACACGAACCTATGTTATACCGGGTGTTCCGCAACTCGAGTTCCATAGCGAATATATGTTTTTAAGGTCATTTTGACACGAAAAGTTCTAATATACATATATCCTATTGCAACGCGTTTCCGAGTTATGAATAAATCAAGTTTTTAAATAAGAATGATCTTAACACAAATAAACAAGGTAGCGTAATGACGTTTTGCATTTGTTATTAGTTGACAGTTTGTTATTGGTTATGAGTTCGTTATTTCCAAATTGATAATTAGTTGCAATGGCTACATTTTGTTTTTGTATGGGCTTTGTAATGTTAACGCGCGTGCAGCAGTTGCAGAATATCAACCAAGATTTCTTAATCGTCGACTACCAAACAGACGAGTTATTTAGTGGTGTTTATCAAAGTATTAGACAATTTGGTAGGGTACCAAATAGAAATGTTGAAAGAATAAGACGACGTCGCACCAGGGAATTGGAAAATCAAATACTGCAAACGATAGAACGTAGTCCCTCCATTAGTATTCGACGAGTTTCTACTCGTCTTGGAAAACCTCAAACAATAGTTTAGAGAACTGTGCACGATTTTGATCTGTATCCTTTTCACTACCAGAGTGTTCAAGCTTTGCAACCCAATGATTATTTTGTACATTAGGAATTTTGTTGATGGATTTTGCATAACCAAGATCTCCGTAACAATATTTTGTTTACTGACGAAGCTTATTTAAATAGAAATGGAATAACGAATACACGAAATTCACACTTGTATGCACCTGTGGAGATAAATTCTCATGCAACAAACGAAACAAATTTCCAGAATCGTTGTTCGGTGAATATTTAGTGCAGTATATTAGGAAACCAGCTGGTCGGACGATTGGTACTTCCAAATCGTTTAGCAGGAGAGCAATATTTAAATTTTTTACAAGAAACACTGCCATTGTTACTGGAAGACGCTCCACCAATTTTGAAGCAGCAAATGTGTGTGCAACATGATGGCGCGCCACCAAATTTTTGTAGAAGAGTTACTATATTTTTAAATCAAGAGTTTCCACACCGATGGATAGGTCGAGCGGGTGTGGTTGCTTGGCCTGCTAAATCGCCTGATCTTACACTCGTAGATTATTTTCTTTGGAGTTACCTGAAGACTTAAGTTCATTCTATTAGAATAAAGTTGGTCTATTGCGCTTCAGGACAGAAGAAAATAACTCCACTTTAATTCATATGACACAAGTGAGTACCCGAAAAAACATAAACCAACAGGTGCTAGTCGTGTTTTATATATTAATTAAAATTCTTCAGACGAGTACGTGTCACTGGGCATTGGGCTTATCAAATGAAGACATCATTTCATCAACATTTCAACTGACCAATGTCGGTTCATTATTTGCCAACTACGCCTTGACCAATTTTTCCATATTCGATGAAGATGCCTTATATTAATTGCACAAGTTGGAATATATCACAGGAAAATGTAACTATACAAACCAAACGAGATCTAACTATTTATCATATCACTTACCGTTAGAATTTTTAAATATTGTAACGAAACTAGTTAATTGTTTTAAAATTTTTATTTATATTTACTAAGATTACAATATTTATATACACTTATTTATTTTTGTTGCAATACTTTACTGTGATCAAATTAACGTTTAAGGAGAAACGTATGTTATTTAGTAGCATCTATAAACAGTATAATATGAAATTGTACTAAATGTTGTTTTAAGTTATAAAACTTTGAATTTAAATGATTCATTAATATGTTAGAATGCTGATAACAGGGTTGCCAATACTGTGAATTATTTATGGGACCTAAAATTTTGTGTACCTCGACTTAGTTCTTCTCTTAATACAATTCTGACATGGTGAAACAAAACTTCTCCAGTTGATAAATCAAATCATATTATTTATTGTTTCGCGTAAAGCCAAAAATAACAGATCGAAATTTGATAAGACTTAGTCTTGGCTAATAGATTTAGAAGAGTAAATTTGTATGGTTGTTAATGCTATATAGAATTCAAAAACAAAAAAAATAATAGATTCTTTGGAAACTTGATGGACTACCACTTATATCTGTAAATAATTAAATGCGAATTGACATAAGATTTTATTAACGGAGAAATCGCAAGTTACAAAATTTTGTCGTCAAATATATTGGCATAAATATTTTTTACTGAAACGACACTACAGTATGCTTAAAAGTTAGTTTAATAATAAGCCACAAAATGTAATTGCGCGGTAACAAAATCAAACAATTTAGCCCAAAAAGATAGATCACAAACAAATTATATTAATTTTGTTTTATTAAAACCGAAAATACTAACAAAACATCTTCCGAAAATTAAAAGTTTTATACGTACCAAACAAAATTTCTACCAATAAGATAGGATGAGCTCCAACGATTTAAATAAATATATTAGGAAAAAACTTCCTAGTTACTACATTTTTGTAACGCAAGTAAACATTCTATAATTGCCTTGCAGCCCTTTCCGTTGAATAACAAATTCTTAAGTAACAATTCTTGTAATGCCGTCACAAAAAATGTATAATTACTACAATGAGAATCTAAACTTTGCAATTAAATTATAATTCATTATTATATATCCAAATACAAATGAGTTAGGAAACTACAATAAATTACTTTAACCATAACTGCTAACAATTTAAATTTCAAGATAAAATATTATTCCTCCTAAGTCATACAGTGTTATCAATAGGTATCAAATCAAAAGATTGATAAACGCAAATTTTTAAAACTTATTTGTGTTAAAATATTTCTTCGATTAAAGGATAATATTCAAATTAAATGTCACAATCAAAACTGATAAACCAAATTTTTAAAGGAACGTTCATAAAGGTCCATGTTATCAGTTCGCATTTATACCACAATTAGTTTAGATGTGGATTTTAGTACCATTAAATTTAACAAATATTTGTAACTGTAGTTACAAATATAATATAATTGTTAATAGAAATATTTTTTTATTTTAACGGTTTAACTCCAATTTTAGTTTTCGATTTTTATTAAATTTAATGCATGTCTAAGGTAAATGTGATATAAATGTGAACTGAGAATATGGGCCTAAAACATTAGTATTACTAAAGTATATGATAGATGAGCCGAAATAAAAGACAGTGGCAGACAATCATTGTAAAAATATTGTTATTTTACTCAATAACTAGTGGCCAGTAGAATACTAGATATTCATCACCGTAAATTGAATGATTCCGAAGTTAATTAAGCGTAATCGGAATTCTGGTTCCAATTAAATATCGTACTTAACTCAAAACTGCGTAAAAGTGAACTAGACCAAAATCGATCATAATAATCGGCTGAAATATATATTTAAATTGTATAGAGAAAGAATTTGGCACTATACTGTAAAATCAACAACACACTATGTCCATGCATTATCTGGAAAAAAAATGACACAGCGATTTCTATCAATTAATAACGGTGCGCCGCCATCATCTAGTGACACAAACTCAAAACAATATCCAAATTATGAAATTCAAACGTAAAATATATTCCAATGGAATAACGAACATTCAATATTGAATTCAAATAAGGAATTTACAATTAAATTTAAGGAGAAGAAGAATTAAGAGTTAATTTGTCTCTTCGGGGTATTTGAGACGACTAGCTCTAATTTCGGAGACTTTAGGGAACCTTGTAAAAAGGATACCTTGTTCCCCAAGCGGGAACCATTAGTAGCTCTATGATAAGAGTTTAAATTTTAATTAGAGATAATTTAATATACTTCATAAATTGTAGGTAAAAATGTTTAATTTCAATACCTCCAATTTTTGTTTATTCACCTATAATAATTTTTCTGGGCATAGTAAAATTTAATATAATAATTAATAACATCATTATAAATAAGATGATTGATTATTGGATTTGTAGCAGATTATAACACAATATTTACAATCCTAATGACCGAACCCTAGTAACTATCCCCCTAAGTCTTAAAGTTTAATACGAAATGAAAATTGTATTTGTATTTTATAATTTATTTTATATATATATATATATATATATATATATATATATATACTATATATATACATACACGAATTATTACTTTATTGATATGAAGTTACTATTTAAAAGTAATAAAAAAAACTAGAAGTATCATACAGCAAAATTAAGGTACGAGACAAGTTAACTTTAGATTATTGACTATTTGTGAAGGTGGAACTACATGGTTCATATAATAACACAATACGTTATAAAACTAAACTGCTATAAGAACTGTTACAAAGCAACTGTTCTTTAATTTAAGAATAATGGAATCGTTGTTTCCGTAGTCGTAGAATAATAAAACAAAGTAACAAACTGAAACGTTTAATTCTATCTTTAGCATCACTAATTTATGTTACTCGTTCATCAAAGAGGGTAGAATTAACGGTGTATAATCGATACACCCCGATTGGAAGCTTTCCCTAAAGTAACGACATACAAAGGATATACAGTTTATAGGATAGCAATAATTTTAAGGAGAGGGGAAATTTTGACGACATATTTTTCACTTGAAAACATGTATAATTATAATTTAAATATTTATTAACATAATTTGAAAATTTGCATTATTACAAATAAACGAGTTACGAACGGCAAATAAATTGCTAAAGAACATTTCATGCCTAAACTCGATACAGTTGCTCCGCTTAAAATAATTTCTACTCCTGCCTAATGGAATGTCTGCAAAAAATATTATATCAAATTTGAAACCACAGTAATGCAGCACACATTTTTATTAAATTTTCTAGAAGTAAAGGAAAGGCGATATAGTAATATGGCACCAATAATAGCGTGACTAATAGTTTAACTAATTAATGCATTCGTTATTGTAGAATACTGTTTTTTATTACAGTATAAAAGAATTCATTTTAAAAATAGCTAATTGGAAAATTTATTTTTATATTAATAAATCGGGGCAAAATATGTAATCGAATAATTTATACTAGATTACTGTTCAACTAACGTTTGAATTCATGGTCTGACAAAGATCTCCGCCAAAAATTTGTATCAACATTAAATTTATTTACAGTCCTAACGCCAAGATACCTCGTGGTCACATCAAACTAATATTTTCAATATTTTGGGGACGTTTTTTAAATATGACTATTAGTATGGTAGATGAATCTTGATCGCTGTACGAGGTGTGTCCGAATACTATCCGACCTGTGTCTACAAAATCACACTAGCGCTATTGTGCTGATTCCGAGGGGTAACATCCTTCAAAATAGTCCCCATTTGACTCCACGAGCCGCTCCCATCGATTTTTCCACATCTCAAAACATTTCTGGACATGACTTTTCACCTTTGACACAAAATTTGATGCAATTCGCTGTTCAGTTCTCTCCGTTATTTTCACTAACAAAATGTTACGATAACAAACATGGATTGCTCACATATTAGAAAGTGTCGGTCTAACGAATTTACAATTCCACAGATGGCGCTCGGGAACCTTGGTGCGAAATTATAGACACAGGTCGGATAGTATCCGAACAAATCTAGTATCTTTGACAGTCTTATTTAAGATGTGCAGGTGTCACATATGAGGAGCCCCGCAGAGCAGATGAAGAGAGTGAAAAGTGGCCAGAACAATGCTCAATCTTGAATTGAAGAGCTTCTGCTGTCAGCATCTTCCCGTTAACCCATGCGAGGCTAACGGGAGCTTCTAGATACCTAACAACAAGTTCTACCACGAAATGGTATTGTGTCAACTGAAAGTATAAAAATCGATAAGATTGAATATCAAGCAATCATAAGTCCTTCTTTCTAGAAGGTATAAGTAGTAAATAGATTTACAAAGAAATTTTATAAAATACTTAACGATCTTCTGCCCTTGGCAGTTAACCGTAAAAAATTGGGTTGCATCTTTCAAGGTTGGTAAATCTTGAGTTGAAGATAGAAAGACCTGGAAGACCGATTTCTGTGTTTGCCACATAAAATATCGATGCAGTTTGTAACATGGTATCAGATCATCAAATTTAGATAAAACATATCTGAGACACTACAGATTCCATATCAACGTGTGTAGTACATAATTCATTTCATTTGGATATAAAAAATTCCTATAAAATGGATTCCCAAATGTTAGAATGCGCATCAAAAGCAAGCAAAAGTAGAAATTTCACCTGCGCCCGTTTTGACGACGATGGTGATTTCTTGAATCATGCTATTGGTGACGAAACAATAGTCTATGAAATGGAAGCACTCTGATTCTCCAAGATCTATAAGGTTTTGTATGCAGAATCTGCTGGAAGTATTCTTGCTTAGGATTTTTGGGATTCCCGTAAAATAATTACGGTTAATTATTTGGAGAAAGGCAAAATAATAACTAGCCAATACCATTCCACTTTATTAACAACTTTGCGAGAAAAAATTATGGAAAAGACGCGGTAAATTGATCAAAGATGTCTTGTTTTGCAAGACAATGCGCTTGCATACAAGTTGCATATTATAATGAATACAATTCATGCTTTGAAGTTCGAACTGCTTGAATATCACCCTTATTCTCCAGATTAGGTTTCCAAATGAAAAAACTTCTGAAAGGGCGTACATTTTCTTCGACCAATGAAATAATAGAAGCCGTGGAGCGCTGATTTGCATAGCAAGAGTTTTTTTTCTAAGAGGCTTACAGAAATAGCAGGATCGCTGTAATAAATATATTACTTTAAAAGGCGAATAAGTTGAATAAAAAAATATCTTCATGTTCCAATTGTTTCTTTTTCGATAGTAGGTTAAGAATTTATCAACACGCCCTCCGAAGGACATAATCAATTTTAATTATAAAATAAAGCAATATTTTTGTTTCCACACATTGTCGATCTAAATGCCAGATATTTTGTTATTGATACAATGGTAATCGAGCTCGCTGAAAGAGCGACCCCATTAGGAAATCATTATGGCGACTTCTGTCTGGCCGTAATTTGTGGATATTTTGCAAGAGGATAATATAATAATTTGTTTTATACTATAAGTTAAGCGTGTCTGTTTAAACATATAAAATTGCTAGCTGTGAAAAAAG
Source organism: Phrixothrix hirtus (assembly GCA_024586415.1). NCBI lineage: Eukaryota > Metazoa > Arthropoda > Insecta > Coleoptera > Phengodidae > Phrixothrix > Phrixothrix hirtus. The sequence goes on from JAHWXV010326733.1 coordinate 7,310, forward strand.
CTTCGCATTTTATACAAACACATTACTATATCAGCTCTCAAATTTGAGTGTAAAGAAATATTCAAGTTAGTATAAAATTATGTTTGGTTTGATTTTATAAAGTATAAGTAATTTCTGCTTTCTAAATTTAAGACGCTAATAACTATCACAATGAAAAGTTCTGTCATTTCATTTTGAAAGCCCACATTTCGAAAAATAGCTAAAGAATTTTGATCAAACAAATTGTATTTGATCACAATTTATTTCTATGTAAGTATTACGTAATTTCAAAATTTTTCAAGGATACGTTTATTTATAACAGTAAAATACATTTTTTCACTCGTATTTTAAGAAACGAGGGTTGTTCGGAAAGTTTTCGGCCTGATAAAGAAGACGAGATTTTTAAGATTTTTATTTTTTATTTTTCAATATAGTCACCTTGCAATTCAATACGTTTAGACCAACGACTTTCCAACCTTTGAATACCGTCAAAACAATAAGTTTTATAAAACGCTGCAAAATACATGGTTGTGACATATTTGACATCAGCACTTGAAGAGAATCTGCGTCTAGCGAGCCATTTCTTCAGGTTTGGGTAGAGAAAGTAATCACTCGAAGCCAAATACGGAGCACAGAGAAGAACTTCGAATCGTAAGTCATAAAGTTTTGCAGCAACAAGCCGAGACGTATGTGCATGCGCATTATCGTGGTGAAAAAGCATTTCCTTTTTTGGACAGATGTGGACGTTTACCCTCAATAGCTTTTTCAATTAGTCCAGTAATGCAGCGTAAAACTCCCTGGTAATAGTCCTGCCTTTTTCCAAGTAGTCTATAAGCACCATACCACGAAAATCCCAGAAAACCGCGGCCATGACTTTGCCCGCACCTGGAACTGTTTTGGCCTTCTTTCATCTGAACCCATCCACTGCCTGGACTGCTGCTTTGTCTCTGACGTATAATGATGAATCCATGTTTCATCTACTGTTATAAAACGTCAAAAAAATTCACCAGAATCCCGTTTAAATAAATTTAATCCATCTTGCGACGTGTTCATTCGCATGCGTTTCTGGTCGACTACCATCTAGCGGAAAGTCTTTTCATGCCCACAACATCACGTAAAATGTAATGAACACGATCTAGTGATATGTTTGCAATATTTGAAAGGTCGTGAACCTTTAATCGGCGATGACCTAATACAGAATTTTGGATTTTTGTGACAGTTTCGTTGCACGTAGCGGTTTTTGGGTGTCCCGAGCATTTATCATCTTGAATAGACGTATGGCCTCTTTTAAATTCTGCGGTCCACCTTTTTCTAACTTTTTTGTTATGTCCGTCGGGATTAAACCCTTCAAAACAAAGTACTTTACCACAGATCGCACTTCAATTTTATCCATTTTGCAGACACTTTCACAACTTGTTGTCTTCAGTCGCTCGTCACACATGAACAACTAAATGCACGTGTCTGAAACTTTGCAGCACGACAGCTAACGGATCTTACTTGACAAATATCATAGGCATATGGTCCTACTTGCGCTATTTCTGGGTCAGGTCGAGAAGATCTCGACTAACCCTCGTACAGGAATAATCTAGGAAAACGATACGTACATATACAAGAAACTGAACCTTAAACTAAGCATAATCTATATTTCCTGTTATCTTTCTAATTATTAACAAAGTTATAATGAAAATTGTAAATTACTTCAGTTTGCTTATTTGAAGAGATATTTAGAAAAATCCTGCATCGCTATAAGGAAAACGCATTAGCAAGCAATAAAAAAAAACGAGTATCCAAATGGTAATTTTTAGGGGCTGTGCGAATTCAAATGTTTCACGAAAAAGAATACGTCGCAATAGCTACTGGAAGGTAGTGACTGACGGGACGTTACTATAAATACCTGGTGATGATCACATTATTTATATGAAGCGACCTAAGTAACATTGTTAAAGAAATGCAACCATTATTAATTATGTAGCCAGGTTTTACACTAAGCGAACAGGATAAAAACAAAACACGAATTGTCCGTTTGTGACAATCCGCGAACAAAAATTTGTGTTATGTTCTAGTTTGGTTTGAAGTTTGTTGAGTTTATAAATGTACAGCTAGGAGGAAAACAGAATCTTTTGCTCATAAATGGATAAGTAAGTGTTTTGTTTTTATCCTGTTTGCTTAGTGTAAACTCGACATTACTTTTATTATTTATTTAAACAAACGAAATGGAAAAATTAATAAGAAGACAGTTCAATTGATTACCATTACTGCGAAATTATTGATTATAACGTTGCGATTGAAAAGAATTTTTAAACGCAAATGCCCTGTAATTAATACGTTAAAAATTTTTATTGTTAAAAACAGTTACAAAATGTAGTGACAATGAAAATTTGAAACTGGTAGTGTACCCACATGTGTGTGTAACATAATAAAACAAACTTTACTTTATGAAATGTTTAAAAATCACGTAAACATTTACTTTCAATAATGAACCTCGATTTATCATTGAACAGACCATTTTATACTTTATTTTCACCACCTTATTACATAAATACTGTTGCCGCTCACCACGTGTGATGACCTCGAGTGCGCTTTGCGTCTCTCTCTTTCTAATATCAATATTTTAAGTTATAACAACAAAATGATGGGGATATGATTTTAACAAACTAATGAAACAATTATTGCGCAGTTATTTAATATATCACCAAAAAAGAATATCTTCATTTCCTAGCTCAGAGAAGAAAATGTGATAACTACTTTTATGATATAAATATATGAATTAAGAAAAATAATTAAATTATTTTATATAGCATCTTGTAACACAGGTTTGCGCTCATTATTTCCAAATTTCATGAAATTTCACTAAACACTAGTTTATATATAACGCTTACAAACTATGCTATGGTAGTTTTCTTTAAAACAACCATCAAAATCTCCAAAATGGTTTCGTAAAAAAATGAAATTTGTATACTCCATAAACATTAAGTTCGTTATTGTTAAATTTATAAACTTTCCAATTGAGAAGACAGTAGTTTACTTCCCGATATTAGTTTCGTATATACAAGGTGTTTTCAAACTACATGTACGCTAAGACGATATTCTTTGCTCAAAATTAAGCGTGATCTTTCATATAATCTTTTAGCCTACCTATACTTTTGGAGATACAGGGTGCACTTTTTGTTTTCAAGGGCATTTAGCTCGAAAACGGTGTACAATATTAGCTCTAAATTAATAATATATTTTTTATACATCAACACTTCGGCAATTTGATTTTAGTTTAAATTTGCCAAATTGCTATACGTAGCCCTAAAAAGGAAAGGAGATAATGTATGGTGAACCACCAAATTTACGCTACTTGTTGAAATATTCAAATATTCAAACTCTAAGCTAAATTAGAAAATTTTTAAGAACTGCTTGGGAGAAATGCTGTAAATAATAGATACCATTTCAATTTTATCACCCTGTACCTCTCAAGATTTACAATGAAAAATGTATCTTAGGCCAAGGAATCTACTCGTAGCGAAAGGGATGTGTACCTTACAAACGTCTTATATACAAGACTAATTCAATAATTCGGGTAAAAATGCAAGAGATGGCACCACCAAAATAAATTCAATATTATTTTGTTAAAATACGTTCCTCCAGATGGCGTAATACCAATTTTCAAGAACATCTTCCGATTATTTTGTGTTTAAAGTAAGCAATTTGTATTAGTTTCGTTAGAAAGTGATTTCACGTTCTCATTAAACATTATTTTCTACGTGGTAAAATAAACCAAAGCTTGAAAAATATTATCCGGAGTCTGATCTATCAACTTAAATGATTCACAAGGGTTTAATGATTTTCCTTGTAGTCGTGCGAGCGTTCGCGATGCTAAGCGATCTGGAAACTCAAAAGGTACCCGTACACCAGAAATCATAACAAAACTGCATCATATTGTGTCTTCAGATTGTCCAATGAAGGTGCGTAAGATTGTAGAGGTTTTGAACATGATTTGCGAGATGGGTGCCACGTTTGGTAACAGTAAGCCAAAAACATAATCTTCAACGACTTCGGAATATTATTTGAAAACTGTTTAACTGTAATACATCTGAATTTTTGCATCGATTTATTACTGCTGATGAGACTTGGATCCACCACTATAATCCGGAAACCAAAAATCAATTCCAACAATAGGTAGAAGCCGTTTCAATTGCTTCGAAGAAGGAAAATGTACTTGCAGAATAATTTTCAATGCCTCCTTCGAAAAAAAGAGGGATAATAAGAAAATATTATTCATTGCTCTTGGATCAGTTGAATGGGAAAATTGGTCACATTTGGCAAACAAAAAATTTTATTACCATGATAATGCACCAACTATTGCAACTGCTAAAGTACATGAATTGCATTTAGAAATGCTTCCACACGCCCTATATTCGCTCGAATTGGTTCCTTCTGACTATTTTATATTTCCAAGCATGAAAACTTGGCTTGCTAGTAAGAAGTTGTCATCCAATTGAGAAGTGATCACCGAAGTAAGCGCGTATTTTGCAGACTTTGATAAATTTTACTGAACACATTAAACGTCTTGAATATCGTTGGAATAAGTGTATTCAGTTAGAGAGGGAGTATATTAAAAAATATATGTCTTTACATCGAAAAAGCATATAAAATTATATTGAAAAATATATGTCTTTACACCGAAAAAGCAAGTACTTGTTTCATTTTAACTTGACTTAGTCAACTTGGACATTATATTGTTATGCTCATGAAAATAACAATATCAAGAAGTAAGGTAAAGCCTATTGATTATCATATTTGACACTAACATTTTTCCAACAAGCCCATCAACTTTATTTTAACAAAGCAAGCCGATAAAAGGTTCCATAATCCTAAACATTAATATTATTTCATATACGATTGACATTAACATCTATCTTTAGTTGTATTAAATATTTATTACATTAATTGAATTAGAAGATCGCGGCATTAAAATGAAATTTTCAAAAAAGTTAGCTTAATTGTAACTATTAATGTATAAGGAAGGCTAGATTTCAAATTATAAAATAAAAAGTTTCCTTCTATGTTTACAAAATTAAAACCTATAAAATTTTTATGAATATTAACTGGTTCAACAAACAAAATTATTGTGTCAACAAGAATAGTAAAGTAAACATTAAGGACTTATCACATGCAAATATTAAAATATTAAAACAGTAAAGAATTGTACTATAAATAAGTTTAGAAGTAAACACCAACATATTTCCAAATATTAAAACGGAAAAAATTAAAATGTGGAAGCTAAAAAGAAATATTAGACCGCGACAGAAACGGAATATCTGAGATTATAAAATCAGATTTATTTCGTTCGGAAACAGCAACGAAATTCGCAAAATAGATTTAGATTTATATTTTACAAATATCATCTTTCCATGTCAGCACTAAACATATCTGGTATCTCTGTTTATCTACTAAGATGTACATGTATTTTCATAATTTTTTATATCAGTTGTATCAATCTTCAGCGCTGCTTATTTTTGGCAGCCACTACAAGCGTAGCTTTTCATCAGTCGGGCCAACCACCACTGTAGTTGAGAGTAGAGCAAACTTGAAAGTTTTGCTACTTTTATTCAGTGGCGTATAAGCAGAAATGTCAAGAATGGGGCCCCCATTTACTCAAATGTTTGTTAATTATTATACAAGATGTTAAAGCAATATGTAAAATATTTTAAGGTGCTTAGCACGCCCAAAAATAAGTCGAAAAATCTTAATGAACAAAGTCCGCAATGGACCGTTTCCATGCTTTGACGCATTTTGTGAATCATAAGAAATGAAATATTTGTTATAAGAAAAATCAAAGTAGGTGTTTAAAATACCCTTTTTACTGCACGTGATAAAACATTACATCGCAATATGGAACTCCAGGTCATACACAAATACGTTGGCATGCCTCAATAATGCAGTGCCACACCTGCTCGAGATTGTCTAAGAAGTTCAAGGGTGTTAGGTCAGGAGATATTGTTGGTCATGCAACAGGACTACCCCGATGTTAAAATGTTTACTTAAATGTTGCCTTAAGCCAATCGAAAATGTACCACTGCTCTATCCTGTACAAACAACATTTAACGTCACTGGTTTAGAGGGGGACAAATTCTAAAATTTCGGGAAAAGTATTTACCTAAAAGTTGTGTTACGTTCCCTATTACGACGCTGCACCCCGTATAGAGATATATGGAGGTGGCAGGGAGGACATTTTTAGCACCTATTTGGATTCCTTTGGAACAAATATTTCTTTACTTCTTTTCGAATAAAATGCAATACAGTGAAACATTTTTAAATATAGGGCGTTATCAAAATAGTTTAAGAAAATTTAATCACAGCTTCTAAAGCGTTATTGTATATGCAAAATAATATTAGTTTGTAAACCACTAATTATATTTCGAGTTTTTACCTACTTTCTTCCAACCTTTAAATAATTACAGCCTGTATTAGGGATATGCAAAATGGCCCATGCCTTGGAAACGGTCAATTTGTGGACCCATATTCGTTAAGCCTTTTCGGCTTACTTTTAGTCATACTAAACGCCCTCAAAGCATTTTACTTTTTACTTCAACACCTTGTATATCATTATAATAGTTGGAACAATACTAAATACCAAAATCTAAAAATGAAGTCAAACGCTGCTATAATAAATAATAATTTTTAAGTAGTAAAGAATAAGCTTCGTAATATTATTTAGGCGCAGGGCGCATAACGCACGTATATATAACGTAATACAATTTAATGACGCACTAATCTAATCGAAAAAAATAAAGCCACACTTTCTTATAAATCTATAAAACTTAAATAGTAATTATTAATCAAATACATATAATTCTTAATAGTTACTAAAAAATATAAATATAATTTTAGATATTTTTTATATAAGGGCGACTGCAATTTTACATTTATTTTTGAAGGTATTTAAGGACACTGAATAAAAATCCACATGAGATGCTATTAAATTGCAATTATTACACATTCTATAAAGAGGTGAATTAGCGGCATAATTCGTTTGAGGAAATGGTAGATAAAAAATCTGGTGTGAAACAACACACGACTTTCTCTTACGCACATAGATATGACAATAGTGTCCACAAATGATTAGATTATTGTATACGTTTATTTTGGAAACAATAATTGTAACGGTCACCCATCCCAGTTACTGCACAGGTGAAAGGCTGCTTAACTCCGGAAATTTTCTCTGATAAATTGCTTCAACGCATGTTTTCAGAAAAACTGTTAAGTTCACGTAAAGGGGCATTAAATGCATAACAACCGTAGCAGATTTAGAAATAAAAGTTATAGATGTTTTCGAGAAAATCGCAAAGAAACTTAAAAATCGCAAAATAAAGTGGCACTTCCAGTCATTCGATTTTACCTAAATTCTTGACGTATCTTTTGCAAAAGATAAAAAACTTAATATACAATTTCATTCATACATCATATTTAGTTTTTGAGATATGTTGCTCGCAATTACTACACCAAGTACTTCCGATTACTCGACTTTCGAAAATTTATTAGAGGTAGAGCTTGATTCATGTAAAACAGAATGAAGTAAACAAGAAATTTACTAAGTTTTAAAAAAATTGTTAGAATCGATTTCGAGAAAATCGCGAAAAACAAAAATATCTAAAACTGACAGAAATAAAGTAGAACTTCCGGTTATTAGAATTTAACCAAATTATTCATTTAGCATGACAATGTAGTTATGGCCACAAATATAAATTTTTATTCGCCTAGGACTTTTAGTTTCATAGTTGTTTTATTTTAAGTTAACGGTGTAGGCACTTCCGGTTACTCAATTTACGGGAAAGTTTCTGAGAAACAGCCTGAACTATATGAAAGGTCATTAAATAGATAAGAAATAAAAAGTTTTAAAAAAATCGTTAGAGCCGATTTTGAGAAAATTGCGGAAAACCGAAAATTCGGAAAATATCTAAAAATAACAGAAATAAAGTTGTACTTCCGGTTATTCGATTCTAACAAAATTCTTGATTTAGTATACAGAGGTAGTTAGGATCTCATATACAAATTTTCATTTATCTAGAACTCTGTTTCATAGTTATTTTAGCCATAGTTAATGGTAAAACTTCTTCCGGTTACTCGTTTTACGGACTTTTTTTCAGAAATTGTTTTAACTATATCAAACGGCATTAAATCTCTAAGAAATATTATAAATTCAAAAAAAATCGTTAGATCCGATTTCGAGAAAATCGCGCAAAAACAAAAATGCGAAGAGTAAAGTGGCACTTCCGGTTATTGGATTTTAGTGAAATTGTGGCAGTCGCGTGCGAGGATGGATACAAATTGAAATATAAAATTTCGTTTATCTACGACTTTTCGTTTTCGAGATATTTTGGTCACACACACACGCGCGCGCGCGCACACACACGCACACACACGCACGCACACGTGCATACACGCAAGCACACACACGCGCGCACGCGCACACACACACACACACAGACCAATTTCTAAAAACATGTTTTTTAGACTCAGGGCACCTGAAAACGTGTATTTCCGCTAAAACCGAAAACATGACTATACTGTATTTCATACACGTAAGAGAAAGTAAAAATAGGTTGATACCTTAAATTATTTTTACAGGGAACGCCAAACTGCAACTTGCCTAATAGGTAAGAGCTGTCGATTTTAAAATTAATAAGTTTGAAAGTAAATATTATTGAATGCAATTCTCTTTTTTTAGACTTACATTTATATATATACACTCCCGTTCACGGAAGTTCGGACAACTGATAACAAATTACAAAATTAGCTTTAAAACTGTCGAATATTTATAAATAATAAATTATTTTACATAAACTCTTTATTTATAGTGCCTATAATAAAAATAAACGCACAGATAAAAATAATTTTATATTTATTGTACCCTAATGATTATTTATTATATAATGCTATTGTAATAGCAATTCCAGGTACTACGGGGTCGAGCGTATAATCGC
>JAHWXV010326750.1:0-10834 GCA_024586415.1 Phrixothrix hirtus
ATATATATATATATATATATATATATATATATATATATATATATATATTATATATTCTTAAAATCACTCACAGATTAAGGGCTTTAAGTGTCAGCTTGCTATTTCAAAACACCTTGTGTATGTCCAGAGGCAGTTTCCACAACATTTTCTTAAATAGGTTGGTAGGTTCGGCGATATCTGGTAGTTTCAACGATCGTCGTCAAAGACATAGTGGTATTCAGGCAACTTTAACTACGGTCATGAAATCTACCTATACAAGGTGTCCGCGCTATAAAGGGCATTACTTTAACAGCAGACACATTTTAATATGCGCGACAAAAAGCGCTTATAAACGATGTGCCTAAATTTCATAGTTTTCGAAATATTTGCAATTGTAGTTTTCAGCCCGGTTCTGATTTTTAAGTTGGACTAGTGTGATCGATGAGGAAATCCTTGGTCGACTGTACGTATAATATGAATTTGTTACAGGATTCACTGCTATGATAGGTACACATCAGTACATTTCGCGGAAAACACATGCGCTGTAAAGACTGCGAGATTCGGGAATTGTTAACCTTAACTTTAAAAAATGTGGGGCGAAGATTGCCCACAGATGATAGTGAATGTTGAAGATGCCCTCATACAAATAGTAAAAGAAAACTGATGTATTTATTATATTCATAACTGACAGAAACCAATTTTTACTTAAGGTAATATTACATTATAAATCCTTCTTTCGTAATTAATAATGATGAGTAAATTTGGTTAGTGTAGGAAGAAGCAAGAGTTAATAGATTTGTCGTTCAAAATGTCAATATATAATTTACTAAAGCGTCATTGTGATATAAGGGCAGTTATGGCGACATATTTGTAAAAACTAAAATCTAACTTTATTCGACGGTAATTCCAATAATATTTATGAATAGATAATGATTAGTATAGTAAAACCAGCATTACAGGAATATATACCGTCTCGCTTTCATTTCTGCTTTCTGGAGAGACTGCAGTTTGACAAACAAGCAATGGCGAGGCCTTGAATTACGTATGGGGAAAACCCACAGTAGCTCAGCGTCTTTCTATATGTCAAAAGTGTAAAAGTTGTACAATATGTGTATTGAACTTCATATTATATACATATTTATGCATGTATATGCATACTAGAAAAGAGCGTGGTGTATGTTGTATTAACAAGTTTTTGTCACACACAAAGATAAAAATGTAGCATCTTTTATTTCTTTCTTACAAGGATAATAACCGATTACGACTTAATATTAAACATTAAAATTACTTCTATTGCAAATCGGCGCGTTGCATAAGAAATTTATTTGCCTCAGATTTTTGCGTTACATAAAAGTATTACACATTATATATACAGGGCTGTTTTGAAATAGCTGTTAAAACTAAAACGGGCAACTCTACGTATTAGAAGAGACACATGTTTGAGATTATTAAATTCCATGAAACCCCTTTTGAAAGATTTTGCACATGACAAAATTTTATGAACTGTAGGCATTTGCCACAATTAATTCGTTACAAACAGTCAAGAAAACTACGAACCTAGTTTAATTTACAAACAAATAATTACTAGCGATAACATTTAAATTTAATACGGCTATTCCAAGATGACTTTCACAAAAAAGTACGATTTGGGATTACCGTAAAACACTCAGGTAAGTCCTTTCCAATTCTAAAAGTTGTTTACCCGTCAGGAGAAAATTCTCCTATTTATTTTTATTTTTAATATTTCTGAAATTGTGTCATAAATAATTTCAAATTATTTACGTAAAGTTGAAACAGCTAATAATTGTTTCCCAATTTCTTCAAACTTCAACAGAAGGTACAAAAACCTTTACCAAAGGAATATTATGTGTTTTTATTTTTCAATAGCGGTTTTAGTTTAAAAATAATGAAAAGAAACAATAAACTAAGCCGTATTTTCTCTTAATAACCAAGTTCTTCTCGGTTTTTTGATAATTTTCACTTCCACAAAAAGAATTGGAAAATGATAATAAAAATATTTGAAAACGTGCACAACTAAATCTAATTTAGTTAATCAGAATGGAGTTCTTCAATCAATTTCAATTACACTAAATGTTTATCAGTACACATTATAATGACCTGTAATGTGAGTAGGACTGGAATAAGCGTGCATGATGTCATCGCAATAACGGTAAAAGTTTGTGACAACACATATTGTAGATCAGAAGTCATCAAAAAGTTTTCCAAGAATTTTCTAAATTCGATTGTGGCTAACCTAAAGCTGTTTAATTTTTTTTTGTGAATATATGGGGCATAAGGAATAAGCAGTTAAAATATCTGAAAGTATTCAAAACAACCCTGTATAATTCAATGAATTTGTTTTATATATGTACGTATCTCATCAGAGTTTACATTTATTTTGTCAGCTTTTAAAAAATGTACTTATATTTAAATAAAGTGTCTCTAATATTGAATTATATGAAATTTATCCAATAATAATTTCGTCTTTGTCCGTTTTACTGATGTGGCATTCAATTATTCTTTGACTATCCATACTAGATTCTGTTACCTATGACGTAGAGCTCTTCTTTACTATTTGTAAATTTGTATGTTTAGTTTATTGGGTACGCTAAACTTAATAAATAATAATGAAATGACAATAATGTTTATAACACAATTCTATGAAGCGGCAATTTTAATAATTTTCATCATTCCAATGACGAATGTTTCACAATTAAAAAACTCACTGTATAACTCATTCTAGCAAATAAATGGGCTTAGTGTGGTTTGTATCTAAATCTCACAAATGATCATTTCCATATTTCAAATGAATAAAATTATAAAAATACATTTTGTTAGGATTGTCTGTAACTTTCACTTCGGTAAATTTATAAATACACCACTTGTGAAATGCATATAGTAGCAGTTATATTCATCTGCGACCTTAATAAAAGCAAACTTATTATTTCTGTACGACCTTAGTGAAACGCATGTTTTAATTCTTAATGTGTACATTAGAATTTATAAATTTGTATAATATAATAGCTCTATTTTTTATAAACTTTTTCATTTGTTTTAACAATTCTATTATAATTTTGCTACCATGTTAACATAATTACTTACGCTGGCTGCGTCTAAGTTTCAGTGTGTATGAACCCAGTAATACTTTTTTAATACGAGTATTTTACCTTGAAACGTTTCTCTACAGAATTAAAAAAATTATATAACCTAAGGATATATGATATTTGCATGAAAACATTATATAGTGTTAGCTTTTTGTTATGCAATTATGTAACCTTATAAATCTAAGTAATAAGACATTTCTTGAATTCTAAAAAATCTTATAACCTTTTGTAGGATTTTATCTGGTATAATTATAAATAAACGAATGTAACTCATTATAATTAGAGTCTCATTAATGTAAGATACTTAAATTATTGTTTTGTGTCAATTTAATACCATAATAGTCAGTTTAAAGTAGCAACATTTATTATTTACGTGACAATATAAAGTTATTTTCCAAGAAAGCTAAAATTTTTGTAGATACATCATAAACTAGCTTTAAAAACACATCACGTAGTTGCAATAAATCGGATTGATGTAGCCAAGGCTAAATAATTATTAGGAAAATGCCTTGAATTCTTCTACAGCTTATATTCCACAGACTAATTAGAAAACAACCTTTAACCCTTTTTAAGAAGTAGATGTTTATTTATACTTTGAAGTTAATTGCTTACTAATTGTTAAAGCTTTCATAACTGAGCACAAATTTCATAATTAGAAGAATTCTATCCAATTTAATCTTGGGATATAAATTTTGTCAAATTAAGAAGTAAAAATTTAATTCACATTTACTTTAAACGCAATTTCAGCACACATAAGACCTTAAAATTGCACTTATCTAATTACAAAGTATTAATTTCAAATGCAGTATCAGTATCGAGTGTTTTTTAGGCGTTTATTGTGCGAGCATATTTTTTATATAGGGTGATTCATATTATGTGGGAAACATGTTGTTTACCTGATTTGGCAGTGTTAGGCAATTTTAATAAATTACTGTATTACGTCTTTTAAATTACGTAATTATTTGTTTTATAATGTAGGTAGCCAAATTGTTTTCAGACTTTATTATATTGATAATAAGCCTGAGGACAAATCCCTTATGTTCGGACAATAAATTCACTGTGCCGTTAAGTCTTATCTGGAGGTAAAATGTTTATACTTTAAATATTTATTTTTAAAATTCGTGGATCATGCCAAAATTTATTTACAACATATGTTTATATATACCATTATGTAATAAAGCACAACCAGTTCTATACATTTATTGAATTTCAAATTTAAAATAAATTTATAAAAAAAGTTCGATTAGAAATTGTACATCTACAAATAGAGATAAATTTATTACAGGCACAGTTATATAACAAAACACAAAGACCTGATCTACCAATACTTTGGGGTTTTATGCGTCTACCAAATATAACAGTAGTTTTAAATGACTCTTAAGCTAACGGATCAGAAAGAACAGGTAGGAAGGTTACTACAGTGCCACAAAACTTAAAGCATCCTTTAGTGGGCGCGGCTGAGGGATCTAATAGTTCATCATGTACATTCATAGTAAATACAAACATTTTGACTTTTATTATAAAAACCAATATTTACTTAATACAACAATGTAATAAAACAACATGAAATCAATAATATCAAAAATTAGGAGAATATTACTATTATGTTGTTTTAAATGAGTAAATTATAAGTTAGTCTAAAAAAATGTTTTAATTTTAAATTTTAAGTCACAAATATCACTAGCTTTTTGTTGCCCATTACTTGCCGCTACTTTTTTTTCATTGAACTCCAAATCAATTATATAGGATGCATGATGCAGTATAGCTAAAACAAGCTAACGTTTACGGTATACCAAGTTTACTTAATTCACTTTAACAAATAGAATACTTTACGGCTATATTAGTGTTTAACATAACCCTAATACATCATTGTAATATGACTTATGTATATATTAATTTACTTACTAAAATGGATTTATCGACGGTAAACTAGCGTCTTGAAACAGACTATTTGGTTTAAATAGATCGTAAAATTCAAGAAAAGATATAAAATAAGACAGTTTTAATCCACGCACAAAATGTCAAACGGCATTAAAAATGAGATTTGGCTCAGAATGTACATTTTTAAATACAGAGATATGATTGGTTGCTGCCGTTTGTTATTATTCTTAGTTCGGATAGTTTCTGAGGCTTTATGCTTAGTAGCACTGTAGATTTTAAATTTACAAAAATTTTATGTTAAATAAATGTAAAAATTTGTTAAAGCTTCGTTTTAAAAAAATTATTAGTTTTTAAAACTTTAAATCTTTCACTTACGTAGTTGACTTGACTTTGATATTATCATTTGATTAGTCGATAATATATCTTCCTCTTGTTTATTTTCTTTTAAAACAGAATTGGGTTTTATGATTTGATTACCATGTCTATTAATGCTCTGGATAGTAACTTTTCAAGTTTTATTTCTTGTGAGATGCGCGATTTTCACGAAACTCCTGTTTTATAAAATTGAATTTTATAAATTTCCTGATGATGCTTCCGTAACACTTTAATTTTGTTGCCGGTTATCAATCAGAGGTATTATATTTTTTAAATACTTGAATAAGTTTGCAAGCAAAGTATTTTCGGAATTTGCATGGTTACCATCAAAATGATCTACTTCAAAGCTGTTACAGTTGTGACATTCTGCTTTTTATAATTCTTTTTAATTCTGTTTCTGCTGTTCGATTGATCAATCAAGGAACTTAAATTTCAAACAGCTGACTGCGTGTAATGCCGGAAAACCGTAGGATTTCCATTAGATATTTACTCTTGTTTCGCGAACTTCCCTCAGTTTTACAGTTAGTTTAGTGAAGTCATATATGACACCATAATTTTGGATGATTCCTTGCTTTAAGGATTTTACTGCTTCAAGACCCTTCTGCGTAAAATATTTTATTTCGTACAATTAGAATTTATCCCTTCAATTTTTAGTTTACTTTACACTAGGGATTATATATCCAACCCGGGTCTTTTTTATAAAGGAGCACAATTTAAGCTTTGTTAAATGTGTATTTTGTAGTCTGTGAACTTTGTTTTTAACTTAGAAATACTTAAACTAACATTTTAGAAATTTGAAATAGGTGATAGCTTATTTCAATTTTCTAATGTGAGAATTAAATAATTTTTAAATGTTAATTACGAGGGTCTAACAATGTATTTCAAAATGCGTAATTTAAAAGTTACGGGGTATTTAATAAGAAATTAAGTTTTTTTACAAAAACAATAACTTATAACGAAAATAGTAACTGGTTGATGTAATGTCCGCCAGCTGCCACACATACTTCTATCCTCCGACGCATTGATTGACGCACACGTTCAAAAATTCCAAGAGAGTTTCGGATTTCACAAGATGCGACTATGCGATCTCTTAATTTGTAAATATTATCAATTGGTGGTGAGTAAATTAAAAAAGAAATCTAGTGGACAACCGACAACTTAGGGGGCCAGGGTTGTAGACCTGCTCGACCAATCCATCGATTCGGATACACATCATCCAAATACTGAAGAGCTACTAAGCTGAAATGTGCTGGAGCGCCATAATGCAAAAAGTGCATTTGGGTCGGCAAATTCAGCGGAATATCTTCCAAAAGATATGACAACCCTTCTTCGAGAAAATAACGATACGCTTCTCCATTGAGTCTGTTTGGTAAAAGGTGTGGTCCAATCGAGTGATCGCCAATAATCCCCACCAATGCGTTTAAGGAAATTGACGCTGATGATTAACTTCTGCTACATGTGGATTTTATGCCCAAACGTGAGTATTGTGGAAATTTGTGATCTCATCTCGCGAAAATTAGCTTCATCCGTAAAGAAGATCTGCGCTAAAAATAAACAATTTTCTACTTTACCTTGCATCCACCGACAAAAATCGACCCTGCGGGGGAAATCATTTGGCAAAATGTCCTGTACCCGTTGATGATGGTACGCGTATAGTAGATATTTATATAGTACCCTCCAAACTGTGGCCTGCATTGAGTTAAGTGTAACTGCAGTTTACCTTGTGCTGGTATCTGAAGATGCTTCAATTTCATGAAGCACTGCTTCTTCTGTTTCTGGAATTGAAGGGATGACAGGAGGTCCGGTATCGGAACTACGTTTTACAAAACAACCACTTTCACTTAGCCGTTGATGAATCCGGGAAAATGCCTTATGATTTGATATGACACAACAAGGATATCTTTCTGCATAGAGACGTCTTGCTCTGAGTGAGTTTCCATTATCAAGAGCGTAAACGAAGTGCATATCACACATTTAAGCGTTTGTGTAATCCATTTTGTTGTGAAATGACACTACTTCTGTGACAGGAATACGCTCTCAAAATTTTCCCCCATATGAGTCACCCTGTATAATCTACAAAATAAAATATTTACAATATTTTCATATCTGCGTATCAAATTTTATTGTTTTATAAAACACGTTTTTGCTTTCTAAATAAATACATATATCAAATTGATGTAAGTTCGGTGACTCAAGGATTATCTAAAACCTGAAAAATAAGATAAGATGAGGTCTGTTGATTCCAAGTGGAAAATGAAAATTTGGCCTTGTCCTTGTATTTAATACGTCTAAAATGACTTAAAAAATTTTCGTTATAATTTGGTTATCTGCAATTATTTCTTTAACCTACATATATTTTTCTATCATGAAATATTACTTTTGACAAAAGTGGGAGTCACTTACAAGACAATAATCGATAATTTCAAAATAAGCTTAAAATATATTAAAATTGACCACTTATTGTTTGTCAGTATTTATTCAAAATGTCAGTCTAAACCAAAATATTATTTTTTAATTTTTATAAACACCTTGGATTACTTACTTCAATTGTGAACTTGTAACAACATTATCGCTAGGGTGGTCTACAAAAATATTTGTTGATCAATTAATCAACAGGTTTTCCTAATTAGTTCCTTCAGAGATTTTCATCTTAGCTAACGATGTTTACTGTTGAAATACACTCAGCAACAGGAAGTACATTCGGCTTAAATTAGCATGGGGTCCAATAATTGTGAGTATCTCGGACAGAAATGTACAAATGTCCATATGAAATGTGGTAGTGGACGTCCAAACCTTCAAACAATTGCAGTAGGTAATTTTTTAAAAAGTTTCAAAACATCTATCCATCAAGATCCTTTCCAAAAAATGTGGCCCGATAATATGCCGTTCCAGATGGCCTCACCATAAGTTAATAGAATGCATGTTCGAAAGCGCGTATTTTCGAATCCAATGGGGATTATCTTATGATGATAAAGTAGATCACCACAAAATCTCGGTAGCACCTTGTATTTACAAACAATTGCCGGTTACTCGATTGGGCAACACTAAATCTGTCATACCCTGTACCTCAATTTGTGTGAAAGAAAAAAAATTCTGTCACTAAAAATGACACTTCGACTGACAATTAAAATGGTTATAGAAACGTTAAACTTAGTTCAGTTCAATTATGACAATATAAAACATCACACGTTGACAGTTCTCAATTTTCTGTAACGTTAAAATGTTTCAACCCACGTCCGTACACGATACTAATTTGTCTTTAACTCTTACGCTATAAACAAAAGCGTTTTACTTTTATAATCGGTTACCCGAAATGTATTTAAAATTAATTCAAGTGGGCACATACTAAGGTGCCAAATTTATTTCGACCGCTGACACGTTGGTTGTCAAAATTACTGATAGGTTTAATTTGATGGGACCAGCACGTTGAGCGTCATTAATTTTTCCTGCCACCGTCCAAATCGGCACTAGGCTGGACCACGTTCTTGATCTACGGACTCAACGCTAACAGCGAGCGCGGGTAGACTATTGCGGTGACAAGGGGGGCTCCAAACACCGGCATAAATCGCTGTTGACAGTTCCGACTAAGATAAAACTGGGGTCTACGTTAGAAACGTTGGTTGGGGCGCCACTGACTCAGGTAGCGATAAAGGGATATGCTCAACCGGCGTCAACTAGTGTAGTACCTGTAGCGTGCTAGCTAATCCAATGATAGGAACAGGCTACACTCTACGTCCTCAGATGTGACGCAGGTAGCATTCGGACCGGCTACCAGTTCTATAAGCTTTACAGGTAAGGATCTTACTGCTAACTTAATATTTAAAATAAAACAATTAACGGGGAAGACGTTTGACAGTATAATCAAATTAATTGCAAAATAAAAAACGTTACAAATTTTACGACTAATGTTCAGTGCAATCGTTCCCCATAGGAATAAATCAAAAGGCTGTACAACTAAATTCAGCTAAAATAGGCCGCCAATTGAACGTAGTCACGATCGACGATCCAAAAGAACGGTCAAACGTGTGAGTATGGTGAAGACGCCACCGTTCTCCATTGACTAAGTTTCACTAGCGAAAACACAGTACATAAATATCTCTGGCAAAGACCCTCGGTTGTTAATACCGAAAACTAAGGTTTATATTTTAGACAGGGCTTTCTTCTTTTCGTGGTAAGGAACTAAGTCCCACCAAGAAGAGAGCATGTAACACTGGGAGGGGTTTGTGAATACTGCAGGTTTAAACATACGCCTGGTGATGCGCAAGAGAAAATTATGTCTTTTTCCTATACTCTAAAAATACCTTTGTTTTACAGTACGCGGGTGGGTGTTATAGAAGCTCCATTAAGGAATAAGCTTGTCCTATTCTGGGTCTATACCAATAGGGTCCACGATCGACCTCGGAGTCTATAAAAGGGGGGCTCTTCAATTCCCACTTGGTGGTTATTTGCGGTCCCGCATACACACACGCTCACGGCTGCACAAATCAGGCTATTACCTACCTTCACTCCCCTACCAGAACAACCATAACCTATTCTCCCACGTGCACTTAGGGGCTTCGCTCGTGTCCTCACGGATCGACGCGACGTTTCCAATTATTTCACATCGCCTATATAAACGTAGCGCGTACTTCGCCACGGGAATCACTAGAACCGGTCAATATCTCCGAAAATACCAAACAAAATGGACTCTTTAAACGTTCCAATCGAACTGTCAAAACTCTAAAAAACAAAAATCTATCTTAATATTTTTTGTTCTCTCTAAGAAACTACCTTTTCCATGACATAACGCCATGTTTTTTTTTCAAAAGGAACTCTGGCTACTCTGGCCATGCAAACTGAAGATACTAACCCTAACTACTGCTGTATTAATTAAATAAAGCTACATGTTTAATATGCCTTCCAAAAAGTGATGCTTTGTGCCAGGATCTACAAATACAGACATTAAAACACCACTTAAAATATTTGTAAGGGCACCAAAGGCGGAAAGAAAGGTGTGGTTTACGGTTACGAGACGAAATATTGCTAAAATTTTTCTAAAATTCACCTCTACTGTTGCGAGGATCATTTTAATGTAATATCGACTGATTGTTTTTAATTTAAATAAATTTAATAATTTTATAGCTGTTAATGCTATAGGAAGACATGAAAAATGGTGACAAGTATACATACTATCAGTAAACCAAGAATACGTATGACACCTGATCTTTATCTCATATATTTAGATGTCAATCTGATAAACAGATGATTACAAAAACTTCTCTTTTTATGTGTACGTAACCGATAGATTTTCTATTCCTTAGCTGTAAAATATTATATATTTTAATAACGAAAGTGTACCACGCCATTGTTATATTTTACAAAATTTAATGAAATAAAATAATCTGTGCACAATATTCCTCATTTATATCTATAACGTCTTTTAACTAATAAGAGGGTTCTTTTTAACTTAAAAGTGAACCTCTAAAAGGATTCATTAACTTACCCCCCCCCCCCCC